>WOGP01004881.1:0-13618 GCA_015342065.1 Leptinotarsa undecemlineata
GAATTCTGGCTAAATATTAAAAATGAATATTCAGCCTTATCAAAAAAAGCATTGTTATTTTTACTTCCTTTTACGACCACCTACCTGTGTGAAACTGGATTTTCTGCTATGCTACAAGTAAAAAATAAATTTCGCAGTAGGCTTAATCTTGATCCAAATCTACGAATGAAACTAAGCAATATTGATCCTGACATCGATTCCCTTGTTGCAGCAATTCAGAACCATCCTTCTCACTGAATTTTTGGACTGGGTTAGACTTTAATTCTTATTTTGTAACAATTATAATGCCCTTTTTTGAATAAATACATTTTTTACTAAAATTAGTAAATTTTATTATTACTTTTCTAATATGTGGTACGCGATTGACGCAGAATTTATATAAGTGGTACGTGTAAAGAAAAGTTTGAGAATCGCTGATCTAGTCTAAAAAAGAAGAATCTGCTCTATCCTCGTCACAATTCTTGTCTTCACTAAAAAATCGTCGCCCTCTCTGGAAGTCGAAACGTTCAAAAACAGTTTTCCTTGGCCAGAAAGCCGCGTCATAGATTTTTTCTTGCAGATGAGGTCGAATACCCACCATAAATGATTGTTTATCATTTCTTGGGTTCACACCATTCAATTTTTTTACATGGATATCTTCATCGCCGGTCTTCTTAGATACATATTTTTAATGGTATTGTCGTCCACATTGCTTGGAACTCTCGAGATGAATAACCAAAGTTTTCGTTGTTTTTGGTCATCTTCATGGAAGCCAGCATCAGATTTTCCGGTTGTGTAGCGTCGTCTTCTTTTGTTATTAGCTTCTTGAAAACCAGTTGTAAAGTTGTATTTTTCTTTTTCATCATTTGTTAAATTAATTACATTGTTCATCAGTGTAAGTTGCTGCTGCTCCAAAGATTTAAGTGAACAGCTTTTATTTACCTCCAAGTTCAGTTCTATTTCTGTAATCTCACTGTTAGGTGTTCTTGCATTTTCAGATTCTGAATGGCTCAAATTTGTAATTGGGCCACTCTGTAAGTTGGAGGTTCCACTATAAGTGTTATCTTCTGATAAACAAGGTTTTTTAGGTTGTGTATTGTCTTTTTTTTTTGGTGGAATGTTTTTTGTATGTTTTATTTTATCTGCAGATGTTTACTTTTTTGCAGACTCTTGATTTGTGAACTGGATAAATTTATTCATAATACTGTTTTTATTCCTTGATTTTTTCTCTAAATATGCAATTTTTTCATTCAATAAGTGGATTATACATTCCTTGCCTGCAATTATGATGTCCTTGTCCAGTGAGATCTGTCTCAGCAACATATTTTCCTCTCTTAGGTAGGCTTCTTCTGTCAGATAAATAGTATCACTGACTTGTTGTTCTAATTCATGCTTGCATTCAGCTTTCATTAAGTAACTTGTTGTCAGAAGATGTTGAGGTGATTACCCATTTCCCATATTATTATTTCTACTTATTGTCGAGTAACAAAAGTGATTATCACCAAGATTTTTTAATTTTTTGAAACAATAAACATGACTAATGAGAAAAGTACAATAAACGAAACAAGGAGAGAATTAAAGAAGGTCGACCGATGTCAGTTTTGGATATGTCAGTAAGTGATTATCACAATTACTTACTTGCGATACTGGATCATCCACTGCAAGTTTCTCGCAGAACAAAACAGTCTGGGGATTCAAAGTAGGTTCGGGCTGTTTCGCTTTTTCCTTTGTGGTCATTGTGGGATTGTAAGCCGGGGCAGTTCTAGTAAAGTTTTCGGGCACCCGCAAATCACTGTCAAATCTTGCAGAAACATGGCTCATCTCCTCTTTCGTGGGCGTGAAATTATACCTTCGCAAAAATCAAAACAACTTATTATGAAAAATGAAACAAACCATTGACAGGATAAAACGTTCTTTCAAGGCTACACAGATTGACGTAAAACATTCAAAAAAACATCCGGCTCGAAGGACCAAATGCTAGCTCGTCAGTTTTCACTTACCTTTCTTTAGTTCCCGGTCCTGGCATATAGGTGTTGCTGCTCTTCACCCAGAGCAGGTGATTCGTCAAATACAATACTGTCAACCACTCCAAATCATAACTGATCTCTATTTTGGATTTCTCATCAGTTTTCACATCAATCACTTGGAGAAACTTCCTCTTCGGAAGACATTTGTCCAGGGCTAGAAACTTTGTGACTGTGTCATCGTCGTGCCTGACCAAAGCGGCGTATTTGCAATGCAAATGAGCAGAAAACCAATAGGTTGGTTTCAGGAAATGCATCAGGTCTTCGCAGACTTTACTTCCTAGCTCGTTCTTCTCTACGTCTTCCCTAAAATAAGACCGAATTAACTTTCGACTAGTTCATCGTTGAATTATTGAATATTTTATACTTAAAATGTCGTTTGCGCTTCAAAAGCTGTTGGACGTTCCCGAACTTATACACTTCGCTGGGCCAGTCGTGGGAAAGGAATATGTCAATCTTGCTTGATAACTGCTTCAGCCTGAACACCTCCAAGTTTCTGACGTGATATACAGACCTTTTTGAATTCTCATCGTACGGAGGTTTCTCAAAATGACCTTTCATGTAGTCTTTGCTTTTGTAAATGCCAGAAAGGCCACCAATTTTGATACCTGCCACATTAATAACACCTGCATACCCTAAATAATAAATATTTGGAGCCACCCATCCACCATAAGGAAGTTCTTGCAAATAGTTTGAGGCTTCGTGGTTCCCGCCGATGAATATCGTCAGCACAGGGGCTTTCTTTTCTCCAGAGTAATACCTACACAAAAAAATCAGTCCCTACAAATCGTCAACCTAGGTTGAGAGAGAGAGAATATGTCTAACGAACACACACAACAGTGGCTTCACTTTTAATCATGTCATTTGTAGAAAGGTTTTACTCACTTATAAAAGGTGCATATATCCTGATACTTCGGGGGAACTGCCATACATTGTAAGTCATTCTCATTTCTCGATGACTGAAAGTCTCCGCAACATATCAATAAGTCTATTTTGATGTCCTCTTCCTCTTCAATAAAACTGATTGTGTCATAAATCTTCTCTAGCTCGCCGTGAGCACAACCTTCTATTGCGATTTTCATTTCAGAAATATAGATTAACTGACTAGAAGTGAAAGTTTAAACAGTTTTTGTGTTTGTAACCCAGGATATTTTCTAAGGAGAGAACAAACAACAATACCTAGTTCAATTGAAAATACAGATATCGTGTTTGTTTTATATTTGTAATATGTCACAATAAGGTTATGTGTTATTGTTGTTCATTCTTTAATGTGGTTTTAGCTGGGTGCAGTATGAATTTTAAATTGTGCCTAAACTACAGATAGAATCAGTGTTACCAATAGAAATTGCACTACTGCAAAACTTTGCACACGATACATGTACTTTACTCTCAAATTGATTAAAATCTGCACATCAGCTGGCTCTGATTCAATAACCTTAGAAAACTGCGATGTTATGTGATACAACTGGAAAATGTATACTTTATATTTTATCTTATAACAGGTAACATAAAACGACTAAAGAAGAAAATCTATCAAATTTGAAAATATTCACTACGAATAACATAAATTTTAATAAGTAGGAATTTCGGTAATGACATAAAATTTTTTGTTTGAAAATGATAGACAGTGTTTCATGGTGAATTTTATCTGTTCGGACTTCCATTGTCTCATATGATTAATTTTCGTTTTATTGTTATTGCATGTCACGTTTCATTGTTTATTATATATTTTAGCTATTCATTTTGACTTTATTTGTTTTTTCATAGATTTCAAATCATATTAGACAACAAAAATCCGAACTAGTGAAATCAAACTTTTTTTTGTGTGGCATATTAAAATAAAATGTGTACCAACTTAATATAAAATTTGAAAATATACAAAAGTAACTCACAGTGTTTTGTATATTTTGACAAAAAAGATATATACTTAGATAGGTACTTCCTTTTGGTATGGATGATGAGGCTACTTCCTTGAAAATATTAAATGGAAAGAGCATTAAATGTGTCACTCATAGATAATATATCGAAGTAACTTAAAACGATAATGTCAGAATCAAATAACTCCCCGTTACTAAATAGTTTTCAAATGTGAAAATTGGTAATCAACTGATCCATAAACATAGGTAATTTCATTCATTGCAAGTTTATTTAAATGAGGTTGTACACTTTCTCTTCGTGTCTTATGTTGATGTTTACTAATTTATTTCCAAACTCAGGTATACATTCAACATTATTTAGCTAGGTAAAAACCAAGTAATTATTTTAGAAAAATTTATAAGGCAGTGAATATGAGTACGTTTGTTCATTATATAACGTCAGAGGTAGGTTTTTTGGAGGGTTTTAACATTCGGTTTTTTCAATTCAATAATGAAGACACTAACCATTCATTTGTAATCCCGAGCAGTATGATAATATGGACTGGCCGTGACGTCAATTTTGATATATTCCCCCTTGTGTATACACAGCGTCTTGGTTTAGTTAGGGAAGCTATAGATTATGCTGTAGACGACCCCTCCCGATATAGAAGACCCCGACACTCTGTCGAATGAGGCCCTCATGTCCCTCGTTAACGGACGAATAATTTTTTCATCCATCCCACCCCAGCCAGGTAGGGGTTAACCGTGAAAGGGCGGTACTGATGTCCGAGGACATCATATCGCCACCCCATCAGTTATGAACCCATTTGTCCCCCTGGACAAAAATCAGCCAAAAGGGTAGGGGAGCTAAGCTCCAAATCCTGAACGAACCGAAGACGACGTCAGGAATTGTGTACATTAGTGAAGTTGTCGCCAAAAAGGCTGATTCATATCGGCCGAATATTTTTTCCGATCCATATAGAAGATAGAAGTTGTGGTTTCTCGGAGACAATTCAAAAATTGACAAAGAGAAAGAGTTTCTTTTTGTTCTATAACTTCTTACTCCTGGAAAAAAATAAAACGAAATTCACCAATTTCGTTTTATTTTTCCGGAACGAATTAGAAATTCCATTTTTAAACTTCTTTTGAATGAGTCAAGATAACCATCTCTTTCCCAACTTCAAGGACACAAGGTATATAGTGTTCATAAGTTTACTTGTGTCGTTGTGTATACGAGGTCTGTTGAAAAAAAAGGTGAATTTTCATTTCTCTAAAAAATATTTATTCATTCATCAATTTCTATTGTGTACCTGAATGTATGTTTGTTTATAAATCTCAAGCGGGGGATCTGTATTGACAGAATTATCTAAATTATTGCTTGATCTATTCGCGTGCAGATGGCGCTATACGTAACCTCCTTGATATAATTCGAACTCATTTTACATTTATTTCTGCATTTGAAAAAAAGTATTTTTTTTTATTAACATGCACGCCTGCAGCTTTATTTGCAACCCTGGTAGCTGATTTTCAGGCTTCCTCTCCGGAATCGGAAAATATCAATGATCATTTTTCTAAACAATATACGGCTGATTGATCCCAAAGTTTAGATAAAATAAATATAGTATAAAAAGACAGAAAACACGCTTTTATAGCATACGAAACTGAAAAATGAAAAATAAATATAGTTTAAAAAACTAAAAAACGGGCTTTTAAAAAATATCGAACTAAAAATAATTCTTTTTAAATAAGGTCAAAACAATAACGAACGAAAAATACTAGTATTGTTGTGAAAAAAGCGTGAGCGCTCTGTGACATAATTTTATTAACTTCAGTTTGTAAATAAAAATGTGCAGCATTATGAATAGCCTGCATTCATTTTCATATTTTGGCACGTACAAAAACGTGTTTCGACTGTACATGGAGACATTATAGATTTTTAAGGTCAAAGAATTCCGACTGTGTTACAGTTTTTCTCCACTTTTATGCGATTAACTTTATCATATTTATATGAGTAAGTTATATTTTGCAACTGGGATTTGCAACTGTTGTTCCCTTGGTGACTTTGTTTTTTAAAGCCTCACTATTTGTTACTTGTCATATAACAAAAATTTGGCAATTACGATAGTTTCTTATTAGTCAGTGCAGGTCGATGATGGCCACTATCTTGCACTGACGAGCTAAAGAGCTCGAAACCGGTCTCTCAGTTGTATTGCCAATTGCATATGCAGGAAATTTTCTGTGAAGCTTCCTACACTGGAGCCTGTTGGATATAATCCAACGCCCTTCGTGGCATTAGCCAGGGGAGTAGTTATTCTACCTACTGTGTAGGTATATCTGAGACTGGCTTGAACGTTTAAAGTTAATTTCTTTAGAATTACGATAGTGTTCACCAAATTGTATTACATGAAAATAAAATTGCATTAACGTAGATGATGTAATCGCCCGCAGCAAAAATATGGTAACTTAGCAAAGTTACCGTTTTCTAAAAATATAATTGATTTGAAAATTATTATTCAACATTCGGGGCATCAGTCGGAATTATTTTTAGTTTATTTTTGGTGTTCTAAACATCAAGGTCAAGTAAAAGTAATATTTCATAATTTTGCTTTTATGGAGACTGGGACGATTGAATGTAATATCACATAGTGTTTTTTTATACTTTGATGTATATAGCCGTAAGGGATCATAATAAAATGTGTGTATATGTAGAAATTTTTTCATCTTAATTGAATGATGATATCATCAATTACGTCGTTGGCGAATTACTGTGGATGGTCAGGAATTAGAAATATTTGAGGCAAGTATGCAGAGAAGGAATTAAATTATTTAAGGTCTAGTCTATGTTATGTTATCGTGAGGTTAGTTTTTATTAATGAAATAGACAGAATGCATTTTGAAAAAAGGTGTGTTCTATCATAATTCACCAAATGAAAATAAATCTATGGAAATTATATATATTTTATCAATACCTCCACATAAACAACAGCAGCAGTTCATCGGACCTGTACGTATCATTGGCATCGCTTCGGGCTTTACCACACAAATATTGAACATCTGGATGACAAGACGATGTATGGACTTCTGACAGAATCTTCCAGGATTGGCTCACTCCATGCCGTTTATTCACCCTTCGAACCTTGATACCAAACAGTTGTTGGACTACAGTAGGTATGTGTCGCCTCTGTTTGGAAAATGATGAAACAGCAAAGCGCATACTTTGTGCCTGCCCCGATGGGGACCGAATCAGGCTTTTAGAGTTCGGCAGAGCCATACTCTTACCATCTGACCTGAAAGACCACTCACCATACAAACTAATCGGCTTCGTTATGAAGCTGGGTTTATTTGGTCGAGTTGAATAGGTGTGAGCCACAATAAACCCTTGCGGGATGCGATGAACGGTGGAGTATACCTACTCACTTTTGACCTAACCTCATAAACACCACATGATATAATCGCAAGGACCATAAAATAAGCATCCGCAAGCTTGTTGAGCTTGTTGATTTTCAAAAGAATCAATTGATTACTAACTTTTGAGTTGATCACTTATTTCCAAAATCTATTCAATTTTCGTTTTTGTTTCCGAATGTTGGCTATATTGGTAAAATGAAAAGGTCACTGTGTTAGATTGGAATAGTAGATTCCTGATATCTATACAAGATTGCTTTATTTGGAAATCGCTGTTATTGTTTAGGATAAAAGTGCGTGTAATGTTAATACTAATTTTTTAAATGTATTCACAAAAAGAATGAGTTCACATTCGTTAATATTGGGAATCTGTACTGCGGTTTTTTAAGTCGCTTTGGACTTTCACACATAAACTGACTGAATATCACAGATATAATAAACTTATTGATTTTAACTTTTTTTTTTTTTCAGGTAAGTCGAGACTTGACATACCCCACTTGTGTTGTGTAAGTACCGCATTTTACTTCTGGACATTATTCTAAGCATTCAGAAATGTAGTATTATATCTAACCGAAAGCCGTTAACATTGAATTGTCCGTGTTTGATAGTTTTCTTGTCAAATATTGAGTACAGTTGAGCGATGAAACTGGAACTTCCGGCATAGAATGAATCCAAAGCAAGCATTTTCCTTATCACCAGAAAAGCAATATCCTTCAAGATTTTTTTAGAATAGTATTGCTTTTCTGGTGATAGAAAAAGTGCTTGTTTTGGAAAAAGATCGGTATTTCATCACTTGACTGTAGACATAAATTTTACCGCATATTTTTTCAAGCTGCTTCGGCAACATAGTTTTAGTGAAGCATTGTTTCTCCGTTAAAAATTTCTTCATGGTGATATCTGTTAAAGGAACCTGCTACTCATACATTCCAAATTATATATTACATTATTTGTTAGCAAAATATCAGTGTTGCTAAGATGACGTGAGTCTGGCGAATCTGGGGCTACAAACTTAGACCCAGAATGTTATGGACTTTCCAGATAGTTCTCAAATTCCAGAGATCAAGAACCACTGACCAGAGCAACAGCTGGAAAGGCCAATATTTTGGCTTCAATATTCGTCAAGGATTCAGCCTTGAACCACAAAGGAAATGAACGTTCTTACATATTCACAAATATCTTCTTGACAAGAGATTGTGTCCGATTCGAAAACGGGCAGACTAAGACCTCGGTCAGAGTGACACCGGTTTTGGCCGAACTTCATTTCGGCCATTTACGGCAGATTACTCCGTTTGTTTTATGTATGAGCAGCACATTGATTTGGTCACAATGAAACTGATTCGGACGAATTCAAATTTATTCATTTTTTTCGGAAGTTTCGGTTCAATTTTGATGAAATTTGCTTGCATTTAATATTGAAAACTATGGATTGTGTACTTTTGATGAGTTTTGTTTTTGAAAAAACCTCTTTATGGTATACACGGAATGACAATATACATAACAGAGGTATTGCCCGGAAACTATGGAATGAGATAGCTTATTGGGATTGATAAATGTCATAAATGTAGTAGCGTTTCTTTTTTCTTTTCAACAATAACACTTTTAGAGCTTGGCCACTTTTTGTCGACAAGTAGTTTTGTGAATTCATGCCGGTTATTCACTTCTCAATGAAAAGCAGTATATAAATAATTGAAACGTATCCTATCTATTTAGTGATCACAACCGAAAACGGCTATATACAGACCATCATCATCGGCCGATCACAAATTAAGTTCGGCCGTAGGTACAAGACCGTAATTAAGTTCGGCCGAAAACGGTGCCACTCTAAGGTTAGACTTCGAGTGAAACCGCATTTGGCCGAATATTGATTCGGCTGTTATACGGCCGAACAACAGACTGCCGGCAATATAATCGAAAGACCGTCCTATAGAACCGACGTTGGGCCGTCAGTTACCAGTTGAGTGTCCCGAGCTACGGGCTATCAAAATGGATGTGGAGAAATTACTAGATACTCGTGTAAAGGAACAAGGCAAAAAAAACAACAATACTGGATCCATCCGATTCTTGCAGAAAGGTGCCACCTTGATGAGTTTCACTATTTACATACCAAGCTCCAGGGATATAGTGTCAAATTTTTTGATTACTATCGATTCAGTTCCGAGACATTTCTATACGTTTTGAATTATATTTCTTCATCCATTTCAAAATGGCCAAATTTCCGAGAAAGTATGTAACCAGAAGACCAAAAAACGAAAAACTCTCTGAATATATTACAAAAATGTTGCACGTCCTTTCAACAATTGCACTCGTTATACTGTTCGGCCGAATGAGACCGAAAAATCCCATTTCTATCGGATTGGACGGGCGGTCGGCCGTGAACGGCCGAACAGTCTAGTCTAGTGGACGAGCTCCGATGCTGTCTCTTGTAATGGGATCATTCGGCCGTACAACGGCCGAAGAGTGCTCGGCAGAAAACGGTTCCAGTGGAAGGTCAACCTAATCTTCGACGTCAATATGTCTGTGTAGGTTCTCGGTGTCGCAAATTTCGAAATACTGACTTCAATTACAAATTTCAATTATTTCACTTACCTACCACTGTCGCTTGCTAATTGCTAACGCTCTATCACTTGTACCGAATCGCTGACTGAACTGATCTTAATCTGAATGTAATCTGATCTTTGTTCGACAGGATAATTAGTCATTCTTGATGCTCCCCAGCGAAATGATTTCTCGGAAAACGGTTGTTGAACTCATCTCTGATATAAGCGGATTGATGGCGTGTTCTCAATTCCATCAAGGCTCCTTTTATGAGATATGTCGATATCGAGAGATAATGAGAATATCCGACAGACATTTTTGAAATATTGAAAACGATCGTCCATATGTTCATCTGGAAGTTAGGTTAGGCTAAGTCCAAAGTGAGTGGGTCTATTCGACCCTCCACCGCAACCCGCAAGGGTTTATTGTGGCTTACACCTATTCACACTTGACCAAATGAACCCAGCTTCTTAACGAAGCCGATTAGTTTATATGTTGAGTGGTCTGTCAGGTCAGATGGTGAGAGTACGGCTCTGCCGCACTCTAAAAATCTGATTCGGTCCCCAGCTGGGCATGCAGAAAGTATGTGATCTGCTCTTCCGGAGTTTTCGGAAGACAGTTCCAAAGACATGTCTATCAGCCAATTCTGTAACACATATTCGTCCCAAATTATTTTCTCCAAATGTTTCAAGTCGTTACAACTTTTGTAACGATTGACAGAAAATGCTTTCGAAAATTGGACTAGAAAGATTTCAAATAAATGTGTGACATTCGAGAATTGAAAAGACAATGTCAGAGACTTTGTTTCAAAAACAAAAAACAACTCTTTTTGACATTTCATTCATTAGGCGTCAAAAACTAGGTTACCGACACTCGTTAGATAAGGAATACCTCACAATAATGACCTTCGTGGAATAGACGTGTATGCCTTACCACCAGACAAGGTATATTCCCAGTTATTTCCCAAGCTTCCTATCAGATTTGCCTTTGTGGTCGACAGTTTCTTGATTTTCCAATCATTAACGATGGCGTATCTGTAGAGTAGGGAGGTTGAGAGTAAGTCCACAGCACTTATGCCACATGTGACCCATTCTACATCCTCCCGAGGTCCTCCCCATAGGTCATCGTCCATCCTGTCATTTCCAGGAAGGTGGACAGGTCACTGGGAGACATCTCCTTTGTATCGGCAGGTGTAGGCGGAGAATCGCCGAACACACACTCTCTTATTGACGTTAACTCTGGGCCCTTGCAAAGGACATGCCTGACAGTCGCATCTTCCTGTTCACACATCTTGCATAGAGGTGTGTCCACTAGCCCCATATTATGGAGGTGTTTCCTTAATTGACGGTGGCCAGCCAGAAATGTTTTTGCCAGAAATTCCTTTGTTGGTTATTTCTTTTGTGGCGATTGAGATACCAGCCAGTTCTGTTTGGAGTACACTCCACATCCTGAGCCTTTGGTTTTTGACCCGTCTGTATAAATCCGTTTTGCATTTGTAGCATCTGACTCTGTGTTCACATCACTTGTTGCATGCAGCAGAGGTTGCGCAGTAAGCGCTTCCTGCCTTAGGCCCAGCCTCAATTGACCCATTCCTACTTCGAGGTTTACACCAGCCGTGCGCAAGCGTACCATGGCCATTCACGCAACCTCCTTACCTCAACGATGGCGTACCTCAGGGTTCAATTTTAGCACCGGTCTTGCTATCTCGCTCTTGTATCAACTTAACACTTTCTGTCCAACGCATCTTTGAATATGACTTTTTATGTACAAATGTATCAACCATTTTTCAATCCATCACTATTGATAAAACCAAGCTACGCATTTTTATCAATGATAGTGAAAAGATTGTATGATAGCAACCCATTAATGTCATAGAAGCTCAATTCTTTCGAAAAGCACAGTTGTCAAAAAACGCATACCTTCTATGAACATTTTTGGTGACCTTTCATATACCTCACCACTGCACGTATTTGATACGATCCTACGACGGGTTACTCTTCATCAAAAACGTTCACAAAATTCTTTGCGATACGGGATTTTTCACTAGGTCCAGCATTCCATAGTTTGAAGAAAACCTTCCGTCTCAGTCTCCAGTTAATCTCTTGTGGGGTCATTGAATAGTGTCAATCTTTTTACGATAGTATACCATGAAAGTGCAACTACATAAATTTTTTCAGCTTTCTTTGACGTTAAGTTGAGCAGTTTTTCGATTGTTGTTGTCCTTTTACTCTAATGTCATATTAGTTGATTTTTACCATTCAGAATGTTTTCTTTATGTAGAATTCAAAAATGCGCTGGACTAAGGTTTTGAAAAACATAATTTGATAAACAGTCCTTTAGGAAAAGAATTCAGGCAAGTGACCTGAATATTTAGGTCATTTGAGCGGAAACAAACGAGGTATGGTATGCATTTCAGTTGAAAATTTGTATCTGGTACTATACCTTCTTGTGCGTATGAAAATGATAACGGTGAATAAAATCACCTGAGAAAATCTCAAGTTGTCATTACGAACATTATTAAGGAAATGTAGTTATAACTCGTTAGAATTTCCCTCGCTTTGTTATGTTTTTATGTTTTATATTTTCCTTAATTCAATTACAGAAAGAGGTCAAGTAAAGTAGCGATTCGGTTCAGTGATAAAGAACATTTCGATCTTGAGCTCATTCATCTTTTCTTTAGCCTTGTTCTTGTGGAACGATTACCCATTTTGCTCTTCGCGAGATACCCCATCAATAAGCCCTTCGATCCTATCCTTCTGGAATCGGGTCTTATTAAACCGCCTTCCAAAGTAATAATATTCATAATGTCGTAATGGGGTTATCGCACGCCAAGCAACAGCGATTAAATCGAGCAGAATAATAACGGAATCGGTGGATTATTTTCCGCTACGAAGCACGACAAAATTTCAATTAAGTATTAGCGTGATTTGAGTTCGCTGTGCGAGGCCCTTTTGTACAGGGTTGCTTCTTAATGGAAAGGGCAACGATTTTGTGATTGTTTCTACTTAGTATGGGCACATCCCAGGAAGAACGAGGTATTCGTAAAAGACCTATCAATCGAAATTATGTTTGATCCCAGGGTAATTTTTCAAAATATCTTTATTTTTCCGGACAAGTCAGGCAGCTCAAAAGTAGCGCCTCCTAAAGAATATTGACCTTTAATTTATTCACTGTATATTGACTGCGCATAGCTCTTTGGAAGAAAACGGCAACTTATACACACCTTTAGAAATTGCAGGCTGTGTGAAAATTATTAGGTATTTTGTAAACAATATTACCTAGTGATTATTGAAATTTGAAGGTTGACTATATATTTTTCTGTGAGCTCTGATACCTCAACAAATTTGGAGAAATTTGCCAAATTGGTACCTGGAATGAGACTAATCACAATTTTTTTTTTGGTTTGGTGTAGAGCCTGTGTGTTAAATCTTGCACTTCTGTGTCCATTGATCCCTTATTTTGTGTTAGGATCTGTTATTTTTTCCATTTCATTTCTTGATGCTCCTTGAGCCTTTCTTCCTATCCGCTGCCCCGCTGGGGACCGAATCAGGTGTTTAGAGTTCGGCTGAGCCGTACTCTTACCATTTGACCTGAAAGACCAATCACCATACAAACTAATCGGCTTCATTGAGAAGCTGGGTTTATTTGGTCGAGTGTGAATATGTGTGAGCCACAGTAAACCCTTGCGGGTTGTGATATATCGGCCGTCTGTTATTTATGTGATTTTTGAGCAACTTTTTAACTCCCGTCCCTCCTGATGATTATATGATGATGTTTTAGATCAGGGGTCTCCAAACTACGACCCGCGGGCAAAATCCG
>WOGP01004882.1:0-13616 GCA_015342065.1 Leptinotarsa undecemlineata
TACCTACCTGCTCTTTATGAAACGACATAATTTTGCAATGCGGACTAGGGAAGTGACAGAATTTATTGACGGATCACCCTGTAGCGCTTTTGAATACCTAATGAGATTTTATTACTCTACACTCTTTTGAAATAGACTATAATTGAATTTATTTCATTACTATCTATATTTGATTCATATTTTACTCAGAAATAAATCTGAAATTTATAATTATTTTTAATTTCATTTATCGCAGTTTGAATCTACCACTACTCTTTTACTAGAGTCTGTATACTAAGCTGTCTATTAATTCACTTTTTTTCCAGTTACTTTTAAATTATGGCATGCAAGCTAACGTTTTAATGGTACAACATTGTTATCCTTTACCTTTACAGTTGTAAATTTTAGTTTTGCTCCAGGAACATCTTTTTCTGTTAAAAATATTTTTTTTTAATTGTACTTTACTATATGTTTATATGAGGATTAGGCAGTGTTTGTCTCTACCGAACTACTAGCCCTGCTAGTGAGTGATTTTTCGTACTTCAGGAGAAATATTCATTGGCACTGATTGTGTATATGAACGCACGATTCAACATTGGTTTGCCAAAAGTGGTCGACCTACAGTAATTCAGGATGAGGATCTGATGACTCTGGTGGAGATTGGCCCATTACAAATGATGCGCGAGATGGAAGAACTGGGCGTCAGCTCTCATGCGGTTTTTGATTGTTTAAAAATGATGAGAAGCTTGAAAAGTGAGTGCCCCACGATTCACACGAATGACAGAAATTGTCACATTATGAGGTCTGTTCTTTGCTTTTGCGAAACAAAAACAATCCTTTTTCTGATCGAATCGTCAGTGTAATGGAAAGTGGCTTCTCTGCGACAACAGGAGACGTTCAGGTCAGAGGTTGGACATCATCACAACAGAGTCCACCCACCATACTCCTCAGACCTCTCGCGAACCAACTACCATCTTTTCAAGCACTTCAATAACTTCATCAGTAGAACCTTCACCAATCAGGTCTAGGAAAAAACGGTCTTCGTCTACTTCATCAAATATCGAGCACAAAATTGTTATGCTGACGTAATCAATAGAATTGTGTTACGTTGGCTAAAGTGCACCGATTCAAATGTCGCTTATTTTGAATAAATCAAATAAGTATTCACTGATATATTACAGTTCAAAGTACACTCAAAAACGGAGAACTTTAAAAACGTCCTAATATAAATAGTAAGCGAACTAAATATCTCCTACTATCTCTATCACGAGCGATGTTGCCAAACCTTAGCGCCATCAGTTAACCTCAGTTACATGTGATACCATAAACTTTTATAATTAATATCTAATAATTAAGAAGTAAAATCTTGCGATAATTATACTATAATATTACACATTTCGCCATGTGTCACAATTTCAGTTATCTAATAATTTTGAAGTCAAATCTTGCTATAATCATACTATAATATTATACATTTCGTCATGTGTCACAATTTCAGTTTTTTCAAATCCTTTGTTAAATTAATCTCGAATGATGAAATTTAAAAGGCAAACGTGAATAAATTATAAAGCTGTTGAGGAAAAATACAGTTTTCTATTTAAAATAAAACATATTTATTCTCTTCCAATGTTAGGGCTTTACACAATATTTACAATTAAATTATTACTTATAGTAGTTTTCACAAAATTACTTCCTGAATATTTTATATAAAAACCAAGTCAGACCTCAATGAAAAATTCGATTATAATGTTTGATGTGATCTTTTACTTTCACTAACTTTCACTTTATTTCCTTTATGATTCTGAGTATCCCATAACTTGAAGTAAAGTCCATTCCGGTCTTCCATAAGATAGTTGTGAGTGCCCCTATTGGCTACTTTTCCATTTTCCAAAACGATTATTTCATCAGCATCCATAATAGTGCTCAGACGATGGGCAATACAGATGCTTGTGCGACCTTGAGTAGCGTTCCTCAAAGCTTTCAGGATATTCTGATAAAAAGATCGATAAATTGCAGGTCATCATTGAATGCTAGTTTTGAAATTTCTACTTAACATATCAAAATGAATGATGATTTTGGAAAAAAAATATGCGAAAATGCATGGATGACAATTCTGTACAAATTCTAGTCATACATCTGCTACTAATTAAAACTCAACATACTTGTTCAGTTATTGAATCCAAGGAACTTGTTGCCTCATCAAACACCAAAATAGGAGAATTTTTCAAAATGGCTCTGGCTATGGCTACCCTTTGTTTCTCTCCACCACTCAATTTCAACCCCCTTTCTCCAACTTGAGTATCGTATCTGCAAAGTATTTTTCTATAATCATTTTGGAAAACACTGAAGAAAAATTTGAGTTTTCTATATTCATCTACCAAACCAAAGAAAACCAAAGGTAGAAAGGAACATTCCACACTCTATGTGAAGAGTTACGACGAAACATATATTTACATTTTTCATCCATTTTAGAATGCTGATTTCAATCTTCGATGAACTAAAAAGCCGTAGAATGCAAATTACCAAGAGAAAAAAATATGTTAATTTTTTGAATACTTGTTTTTTTGTTGAAAGGTAGGTAGTAGGTGTAGGTGTAATTTTGAATATTTTATTATTAGAATGACTGTAAAATCAGAACAAAACTGAACGTTCAATTAGTCAAAAAAGATAAAAGATGTGTTGGTTATTTACTGCGTTTGTGGAATGAAACACTTGTTTTGTTGAAAAATATATTGTAATCGTTCAGAGTCCGACATGCTATTTCTGAACAGGATACACTCACTACATTGACTGTGGAATGTGTAGGTGGCGCAAGTGGCACAGCACTTCTATATTTTGAACTACTACCAACAAGATGTATGTGCATTTGATCACAAAAGTCACTGTACATACAAAATGCAATATGGCAGCCGTTTCTTGCAGCAGTAGAGATTGACTGTCCATGGAAATTATTCTGTGCCGTTTGGGTTTACTAATTTATTTCACAACTCATCACCAAAATACATATGTCTGTAAGAAGTCTAAAAAGTGCTTAAACACACTGAAATAATATGTTGAGATTACTCAACCTTTATTCCAATATTTTTTGTACCTTTTTAGTATGGTTTGCAAGTTGAAAATGGCGAAAAATGGTTGGAAAAATACATGTGATGGCTCAGTTATAAACAAATTAATATGTAAAAAAAGGTATTTAGGTTTTGCCAAATATTTAAAAAACCATGAAGAATTCAGAAAAAAAAAAGATCCTTGAAGAGACCAAAACTTACACTCCACAAAACTCTATCTCTTTTATTTATAATTTTAATTTAACGCCGAAAATAGATCTCCACGGCCTATAAAGATTAGGGTGTATTTAGAATTTAAAAAAAGGTTCTCGTTAGAAAAAAAATTGTGAATTCTTGAAAAATCTAGGTAATTATTAACTAAGAATTTTTAACTTGACTGTCTTCATTAAAGACCACAAAAAATTTTCAAATAAATTTCGCAAAAATTTTTCACTTCGTGGAGCTTTTTTATTAGAGTACTCAAAAAGATCACATTATAAAAGTTTTCAAAAAATTAAGATTTTGTTATCATTTTTCTATACTAACAAAAAAAATTAATAATTGACATATTGTTATAATTTTTCATAATATGTCGTAATTTTACGACATAATACGATATAATCGTAATTTTCATAATATTCTTCATAATATAATGATTTTTAGAAGAATTTTTTTTTATATCTCGAACGTTTGAATAATTGTGAAATGTTTTCTATTATAAAAATAATAATTGACATTCCTCCACAAATTAATAAAAACCTTTTTATTGATAATTTTATTGTTTATTAACTAAACAATTTGTTACAAACAGTTGCATCGGTTGTAGCTATATGAATATATTGAATCAATAAACGACATTTCCTTAAAGGAATATTATCAGATTTGCATTATTTATCATGCTAGAAGTAAAAAATAGCGAAAAACGTAAAAAATGCTTGTTATTTTTATGAACAAATGCAAATAACAATTAATAATAGTTACAAAGTTGTTGGAAGGCTCATTTGATAGATGTATCAATACTACATTAAAATGTACTCAATGTTCATTTTCATATCACTAGGTGTTCTGGGGATGTCTTGATTTATTGGACCCTCTGGAGACACCCTACATTTTGTTTTATGAGAGAAAGGACATTGGCAGATCAAAATCTTCATTTGATGGGGTGCTGCAGGTTTTTCCGGGTTTTCCTGCAGCTGAAAAAGGAAATGCGCCACTGGAATCAATGAAGTCGTCCCGGAGTGCCAATTAATTTTTGTTGTTATTTCGTAATTTCGTGAGTTGTATTACTTTCTTCTTTTATAGTTTGAAAGTTATATTGATTTTTTAGTTTATAAATCGAGTGGTTCATGCAACTTTTGTAGCACATAATTTTCAAAAGTACAATAAGAAATCAAAAAAAAATTCGATAATTTCAAATGCATGATTGGTTGTGTAATTTTTAGCAGTTTAAGAAAAAATATATTACGGTTGGGAATTTACAACAAATTGTTTAGTTAATAAGAATTAAAATTATTATTAAAAATATGTTATTGTTAATTTTTATGGAAATTTTTCGAACATTCATAACGTGATATTATTAAGTATACCTACTGATAAAAGTTCCGTGAAGCGAAAACATTTTTGGAAAATTGTTTAAACATTTTTTGTGGTCTTCAATGAAGACGCAAGTAAAGTAAAATATTGTTGATTAATAATTACCTAGCTTTTTCAATAATTTACTTTAACAATTTGTTTTCAAAAAGAATACATTTTTTATAGTATTCCGAATATATTCCAATCTTTATTAAATTTCAACCAAAAAAATTTTTTTCACATCTTAATTTGTTAATAACTTTTGCTATTTTTTATGTGCTTAAAACGGATTTAGCACATTTTTATAGACATTATTCCGGATCAAATAAGCCATCGCACATATTTTCCCGACCAGTATATCTATTTTTCACCATTTTCAACTTGTGAACTACAATATCTCTTCTATTTCATCAAAATATTTGTAATACTCACAATGAAAAACAGCATATAAGGCAAGTAACGTAAATGTTTATATATCATTTCTTTTGTATTGAAGAACTGGGGTTTTTCATGACTTTTTTTTCGAACAAACTAGATGAGAATACTTTCTTGTATCATGCATTATTTTTTTCAAGACAAAACACAAGCACCTTAAGTAGCTCTAAGAGCGGTGCCCATGCAAAAGTAGCGATTCATGTTGGATTTGAATCCCTAGATTTTAAATTCATTTGGAAAATAGTTCTCTGGAAGTTTATTCTGCATAAACGCAATTCTCCAAATGACTCTCGGATTTCAATTTACTCACCCCATCGGCCAAGTTATTATTGAGTTATGTATTTCTGCCAACTGGGCAGCTTTTATGACCTCTTCATCTGTAGCTTTAAGGTCGCCATAATGCAAGTTGTGTTTAATTGTATCATGAAAGAGAACACTGTCCTGAGGAACAATAGAAATAGAACAACGAAGACTCTCAACATCTACATCACGGATGTCACTATTACCGATGATGATA
Organism: Leptinotarsa undecemlineata; assembly: GCA_015342065.1. NCBI lineage: Eukaryota > Metazoa > Arthropoda > Insecta > Coleoptera > Chrysomelidae > Leptinotarsa > Leptinotarsa undecemlineata. The sequence goes on from WOGP01004882.1 coordinate 5,548, forward strand.
CGTCCTTCTGTTGGCTCATAAAACCTGTAGAGGAGCCTCACCAGTGTGGATTTGCTGTAAAAAAAAATACAATTCAATTCAATTAATTTATCGGTTTTACAGATTATATATTGGTAGACATTTCACATTTGAAACTGACAATTTTAAAAATAAGTAAATTGAAAATATATTATTGAATGAAAGTATCCAATTAGCTAGAATAAAATTCTTCAATATTATAAAACATTTAATTGATTCCGGGAGCTTATTGTAAATTCTTACACCATCGATCGGAGATAGATGTCCTGAGAGTTACATTCAAATTATTTCGTGGTGTTTTTAGATGTATTTTTAAAAATGTAACAAGAGAAAGGAAGTATTTTCAGATTGGCAAATAATGGTCTGCATTACTTTCTTTGACTTTTATTCAATAAAGTTCTAAGGCATTTTTTCTGCAGTACAAATAATTTCTGAGCTGCTGATGATGAACCCCATAATAAGATTCCATATGTGAGTCGTGACTGAATTTCAGCATAACAAAAACTTTTTAGTACAGACAAGTTGAGAACTCTTTGTAGGCAATTCAGTTGGTATATTTTGCTGTTTAGTTTTAACTTTGTTTCTCTGATATGGAATTCCCAATCTAATGTGTCATTCATAATTATGCCTAAAATGTTTATGTTTTCGCATCATTTTAGTTTTACTTCACCCATTTTAATTTCTATGTTTTCAATCCTCTTTTGTCTAAAGTGAAATATTGAAAAATGTGTTTTATCAGAATTGACAAATAATTTATTTGTTGAGAACCAAAGTATAATTCTTGTTATTAAATCGTTATAGTTTTGTTGGATGGCTTCTACTAGGATCGACAGATCATCTGCGTAAAGTGTTAGTATGCATTCATCTAAGTATTTAACAATATCTGCTATATTTAAAGAGAACAATATATGTACAAGGACACTTCCCTGCGGTACCCCTACATTCCCTGCGGTACCCCTACATTTATCGATATCAAATCTGAGCAGTGTATGCTATTTTGTCCATCAGCATCATCATCATCATATAGGTATCCGAAGTTTAGTTTATAATTGGGTTCAAAATTAATTATTAAATAGGAAGCAATATGTCTATATGGGCGACTTAATCAGTTCCAAAAAAATATAATATGTAGAGTATCGCAAGGATCCATACTTGAAGACGTGTTTCTTTTCTTATATATTTCAATTCTTTGGCTACAGTAAATTTATTTGGTAAACTACATGTTTACTGATGACACCACTTTGATTTAAAGTGGAAATAGTGTACTAGAAATTAAAATATTTCAAAAGACCTTGATCAAATATGTTCATGGCGTCAATTAAATTTTATAATGAAAATAATGAAAACTCTTCTAGTGTTAAATTTCTTGCTATTATTCTAGATGAAAATGTATCATGGAAACTTCATTTTGAAAAAATAAGAAGAAAAATAGCTCCCATAATTGGAATTTTATTCAAAGTCAAAAATGTTGTACCATTAAAATCCTTTGAATTAATTTACCGTTCATAAACGTTTTTTTTTAAGTTTATTTTTATTTACTTGATACACAAAAAATCAGAAAATGAGAATAAAACACTAACCAAGAAACATATATAAAGAGTAATTGCAGTACATAAAGTAAAGATTGTGTATAAAATAGCATCAAATGACTTAACACTTGTGTTATGCTACAAAGTAATACTAATTATTATAAAATTACATTTGTGTACAGAGATTTAGAAAACAATTTAGTGGCAGTGTATCTAGTGGTGTTCTAATATTTTGATAAATTCAAAGTAATTTTCGAAGATACTTTTTTTATTCTATAGCTGTTTCTGAAACTTTAATATTACAGAAATTAGGTATGTTTGCTGACGTTATAGAGAAAGCAAGATGAGGGTTTTACTAGCGTTTAATGAAAGGCGATACATACTCAACCATTTATGAATTTATTTCTTTGATATTCCAAGAAGCCAATAGTCAACTTTTATAAACCAAAAAAAATATTAAATTTGTTATCCTTACACAAATTCAAATTATGTACCTTCCTTCAGTCATTTGGTCAATAATAAGCTCAAACATTCAAATCTGACTTTCAAAATCAATTGTGACCAACACAATGAAATATTCAGGCAATCTAAAATTGTTGAAAATGAAAACAAATATTGCACAAAATTCGATTTATTATAAAAGTATCAAGTTTTACAATGAGATACCGAATGTTTAAACAAAATTTAATAAACGAAAATTCTGAATTAATTTGAAAAAGTATTTATTGTTTGTATATAATATTATCTGATGAATGCATTTATGTGTATGTTGCGATCATATTTACATTTTTTCAAGTTTCAGTTCTGGTTTATCTTTTTTTGGTGCTCTGTTCATACTTACTTAGTTTTTGAATTGTTGCTTTTTTCCCTGCTATAAACATTGTATGTTTCTTGGGAAAATAAATTGTTACTATAATGTATGTATTATTATTTCTAATACACATTTGCATAATTAAGATCTACAATTTGACAAATATCAGAGACAGTAGGTACTAAATGTCTTTAGATTTTATAGAAGTAAGCAAATTATTTTTACTGAATTTAATTTTGATTCAATTTGTGAATTGATCATGACTTGCAAATACTTTCATTTGTAGTAACACGATTAAAAAAATACTTACCCTGATCCTGACCCACCAACAATGGCTACTTTCTTACCAGGTTGAATGGTCATATTCAAATTCTTGAAAATTTCCTTTCCTGGTCCATATTCAAAAGAAATGTTTTCGAATTTGATGGCTGTATTTTTAGTATCTACATGAAGGTAAGGGGCTCCTGGTTTATTCTGAAAATATTTCCTTCATCAAAGCTGACAAAGAAATTTTAAGTAACAAATCACCTTGATGGCACTATCCATGGTCATGAGAGTGAACATAGTTTGCATATCAATTAAAGCCTGTCTAACTTCTCGGTACACACTACCCAAAAATCCCAAAGGTATGGATAGCTGGAACAATAAACCATTCACCATTACTAGATCTCCAACAGTCAAATTTCCTGAAAACAATACATTCATCAGAGTATCTCATGAAGATTTTGAAGATGAATAAACCTTGGTAAAAATAAATATAAATGAAGGTAATGAGGTAGAACTTATAACGATCTGTTAGACTCTAACAACCTAGCGTAAAAACATGTTCTTAACAAAGTGTTTTTTTATGAAGAAATAAAGTTCGTCGTAGAACCCTATTATACAACTGAAAATTGTGGAGCAGGAACTTTAAACATAGGGCCAACACCTGATCAAGCGGGCAGTGCTTCTAAAGTCATTGTTATAGCCTTCTTAAAATACCCTGCCTTGAGTATCTAGCCAAGAAACAGATTCAATAAATATTGTCAACTTATTCCAAAATACTAAGTACTAACATAATTTTCATACAGTAACAGTAATATAAAAAATTTGCACAAATTCGTGATAATTTCAATTGAAATCATTTAAGATAACACCTAGGCCGGGTTTTATATTTTATTGTTGGAACCACTGAATTTGTGTCAATTCCCAATTCCATTCTGACATTCATGACGGAATTAATAATGGCTAATAAAATATAAAAATTGGCTACCACTTATGGTCAATTGCACAGCTGTGAAACTGCATATCTAAATCAACCAACAGGATATTGAATAATGAAATAAAATTAACAGTTATCGAAATGAAATATATAAGTTACAACTATGACAGTAAAATGTGCCTACAGCTGCCTTACCGAGTCATGGCCGGTGGGAGAAATCGTATCTGCGTAAAGTTTGGGTCATAAAATTGCATATGTTTATGCAATTTACTTTTAAACTACATCATTGGAGCACTGAAACGTCTCTCTAATAAATCAATTAATCAACAGCAATTGATATTTCAGCTGATAACAGAAGTAAACTTTCATTTTCTCTATCAAGATTTTGAGTATCCAAAAGGCTTTTCAGTCAGAAAGAAAATTGTTTTGATTAATTTAGAATTTGCTGACTATTTGAAGTGTAGTGAGTAATAATTAATTCCAGACTATTTTGATTCAAAAACTATTACCTAAATAATATTATACATAGTTCTTTTGAAATAAGTCACACAAACTATGCTTATACTCTTGACACTTTAAATAGACCGCAAATTCTAAATTGATCAAAACGATTTTCCTTCTACTGATAGATATGATTAGAGAAACATTTCAATATTTCATAGAAAATTCCTCGATTTAAAAGTTCATACAAACCTTTCACAATTTCGTTGGCTGCTAGTATCATCATTGCACTCAAGGCAGTACTAAAAATAACATTTTGTCCAAAATTTAAAACGGCCAAGCTAGTGCTGGTTTTTAAACTAGCTTCTTCATATTTTTTCAAGACATGATCATATCTTTCAACTTCAAATGTTTCATTGTTGAAATACTAAAAAAAAAAAAAAGAGTTTTCATTAACACTATTATTTTTTATCTATCGAGCGTGGATACAGTTTGCAATGCCACCGAAGCTGTAAATTATTCAACAGAGCTTTTGAACTCATTGGATTTGCCAGACATGCCACCACATAATTTACAACTGAAGGTTGGATCAGTCCGTAATCTGAATCCACCATGGCTGTGATACAGCACGCGATTAGTCGTTAAAAAATTAATAAAAAACGTTGTCGAAGCCAGTATTTTCAAAGGAAAGTTCCGAGGTGAAACAATTCTACATTTGTGGCTTGGATATTGACCACTCCATGTATTTTACACGGATAATGCCCAAGCTCAGATGACAAACACCTTACCCGTTGCCTCTCATGTTAACCTACGACTTTGTAGATACGTGCGGCAAATACTCGACGAAAAAACAACAACTAATAACCCAGTGGCGTTCGCAGAAAGCCGAAGTAAAAGAATCAGGTACCTTTGCAACGTCTTCCATTTGGAAGATTCATCGCAAGTAACTTCCTATATTAAAAAAACTAAAATTAATTTCCCTTGGTCGGGACGACCACTCATAAACCAGTTTCAAAGTACTTGTTCCTCGTCAGTACCTGGAAGATCATTTCAGACAGAGTGAACCTTCCGAGTATCTCGAACAAACAAAATTAATTCCAACTAGTCATAAGCTCTATTAGGAATTGATTCAGTAGAATGTCCACTGCGCCACCTGCAGACAAAGTCTGGAAACAACTCCACAAACACATACTCTGGGAGGGAAGTCAGAATCTGACACATTTATTTACAAAGTCGTACGTTCATATGAGAGGCAAGAGGTAAGTGTTTTTCAACTGAACTTGGGCATGTCATATGCACCTTTCTGAAATATGTTTCATAAGAGTGTTTGGTGATAACCACTTTCCGTGTATATTTACAACTCAACAAGGTGGGCCGATACAGTGTTGTCAATTAATGCCACTCCAACTCAACTAATGCAAAGAACAGAAACGTTTTGCTTGTTCCAATATAATATATTCACAAAATAAACATACTTTTTGACTATTGAAAAACGCGCCCATTAAGTGACAGTTTCTTATTGAGTAAGTAAACAATGATCAAATATCTCACACCTTCAAATTATTTTCAAATGGCCAGATTCATATCTCACTACCTCTGAGACCAATCAAAGTTAAGCAAATTCGCAACCTCATAGTTTTTATTGAAAGGCAGTATTGAAAAAGCAAACTGAAAAGTTCACCCTTTATTACACTTCAGCAGATTCTCTACTGACCCCCAGTTTTTTCAGCACATTCTTGTGCAGATTTCCAGGGCCATCCAAGTCTTATGGTTTGTTTTTTGAATGAGAAGATTCCATGTAATAGTTACTCACCTCTTATGTTGATGTCGGTGCCCCCCCATACTGTGTGGTGTGCATTGGCTTTTCATACTAGTATTAGTTGGTGATTTTTATATATTCTGAACATTAAAAAAATTATAACTGCTTTCGTATGAAGTATTTCTTTTGTATAAAAGTTTTTATTCATACTATGAACTTATATATGAATGTATTTGTTAGCTATTCATTATTATTTAGTATTTCAAATGGAAGGAGGATGGTAAACTCTACGGAAGGTGCTAGAACAATGACTTACTGTATGGATGAACAGTCAAAGATGAATTTTATTCAATTCCAAATAGTAGTAATATTGACTAATAAAATAATAAACCTACTGTAAATGAGATTGAAACGCATCGTTCTAACAATTATTTCAAGAAGCAACCTAGTCAAGTCTGAGTGTTATTAGAATAACACTCAGTGTGTTACCAAGTGATGAACTTAAAAAAATATCAATTATTCACCACATCCCAAGCATCTTGTAGGATACACTTGTTTTCACTCCAGAATTCATGTTTTCGTTCCTGTTTTTCGTTAGGAGCTATATATTTTAAAATTAAATTTCAGTTCAATGAACAAGTTTAAAGTTTGGAACTTATTTTGAAGTAGGAAATTCTTATACTTGCGTTTAAAAATAATTTAAACACAACTGTTCAGTTATAAATTTGCTCATCTGTGATTGATTCGAGTTGTGAGTTATGGATTATGTCGCCTCATACCCAACAATAAACAGTCAGATAATCAACTCATTTCTCAATAGTGACAGTTGAAAAATAAAATCAAAATTTGCTTTACCTCTGACCTCTTGACTAAATGATTTTTTCAATTAGAAGTGAAGAGAACGGGCGAGAAATGTGACCATTAATGTGAGAATGAAGTTTGTCATAAATCATTCATGCAGTAATAGCCATTTTTCACGAGTAGAATACTAAAATTTTTCTATAACTATCAACAGGACAATTTAAAAATAACATTCATTTGTGAAGGATATTTCGAATGAGAGATATATCTTTAAATTTCATAACAAGAAACAACCTAAAGCGCATCCAAACATAATTTAAATTTTTGTTATTTTATTTAATTTCGAATAGTTTGAATAATGAGTGGTTGAAAAAAATAAAAGATACACACTGCTGCTGAGATATCAACCCAGGCCCACCTTTCTAACAACTACCCCAAGAAGTGGTTCTCTAATTAGTGCCTCAAGAAACTAATTGAGTTACTAATCACTCTCGATTTGTTATTATTTGAACTCTTATGAATACTCTGACACGATACTTGATGAAAATTACTGATGAAGTTGTCGTTTAGTGAAACGTGTTTACTGTGAAAATTCTATAATTATCTTGGATTTGTAGTTTTCAAAACTATAAAATTTTTTGCAACATTACAAATTTCTGGTAAGATATACTTATTTCCACTTCACGAGTCCATGTTTTCTTACTTTCTTTTTTTCGTTAGAAACTATATACCTATTTCATAACACAAAGTCAATTCAATGATCGAGTTCAACAATTGGGAATTCATTTCGAAGTAGTAGATTGTCAAGGCTTACTTGCATTTGAAAATAATACTAACAACTACTACAAGAAGAAGCTTACAATTTAGTGTAACATAAAGCTATTCAAGTTTCTAATCACTCTCATTCTGTTATTAGGTGACGAAGTATTGAAAATTATCAATTTTTCTGTCACACTACAAATTTCTGGTTTTCACTTCCCGTTTTTATTTCTGTTTTTCGTCAAAAACTATATATTTCAAAACAAAATGTGAGTTCAATGATTTTAAGTTTGATGCTTGAGAACATATCCTTCTTGCGAAAATAATTGAAACACAACTCTAAAGTTATTAATTTGTTCATCTGTAGTTGGCCTCAAAAGTAAAAACTTATGAATGTGGTCAACCGTGATTGGTTCAAAGGTAAGAATTATGGTTCATTTTGCCTACTTACCCAATAGGAAACGGTCACATAATTGACGTTCTTTCAATAGTCACAGAAAAAAAAATTCACAAATCGCCCTGGAAAAGCAAAAAAAAAATTATAAATGAAGTTAACATAAAATTATTTTGATTTAGAATGCTACACTGATTCTCAATTGATCATTCTTAAAGATTGAACAAAGTTCTTTGCATTTCATTTTTCTTCTTTACCTTGTATATATTTTTTATTAGATTGGTTATGATTTGTCTTGTTCACAATGACTTTTTTTATCTTGCCGAATGTTATCAGCTATTCTGATCATTCCCAAT
>WOGP01004883.1:0-13615 GCA_015342065.1 Leptinotarsa undecemlineata
AATTACACGAAAGAAAAAAATTCTTTCGAAACAAATACTTTTACATGAACACTGAATTATACAGAAGATACTTTTCTCTACTCAGGTTGTATTCCAAACATTCGTTATGGAATGAAATTCAGATATCATTCACAGGAGTTGTACTTTAAATGAATGGTAATAAATTGCACTTACATGGAACAGTGACATCTTCACTGGTATACATCGATGTTTCGCCATAACACACTTACCTTAGGGCTCGTCAATACCAAATTGGATAACATTATAGAAAATACATACAATTCATTCCTGAATTACGATTTTCCATGTCACGGAATAAGTTTGATCTACTCATGGAATCTTATTTGAATTGAAGGGGTTATATTTCAATATTTTCAAGCAGGCAAGGCAAGATCAAATGATTTGATGATATTCCTAATTTTGGGTTTGTTAGACTATGCGACAAAGTAATATAACTTCGGTCATTTCAGACCCTGAATGAATTTTGGTACAATGATTTTCAGGAATATAAAAAAACATTCCTACAATAGTATACAGAGGGACACATTTTGACATATTCACATTTTATGTTATTTCTCCTATCGCACCCCCAGAGCCTGTCACCAATTTTTTTGAAATGAATCACCCTATATTGTTTCGCGTTATCAGATGCTCCATGGTGAGCAGATTTCAACAAAGTATGATAGTATGAAACATATGGTCTGAAGCTTATGGTTCGGGAGCCACCCTGAATAACTTTTGAGACAATGATTTGCAGGAACAATAAAAAAAAACAGATCAACAATTATACAGGAGGCAACATTTTCAAATACTCGTCCCAGAGACAAATATGGAAGCAACAAATCAGAAAAAGATGTTTTCTTATTAATTCTTGAATCAAAATCTGATGACTGGACAATGAAAAGAAAAAAATTCTATAGTAAATGTTGAAAAACGTTTCGACCAACTTCCATAGAATGGTACAAACGAGCTTTCACTGCTCTCGTTTCAGATGGTTGAGGAACTCGAGAGTTATTTCTCTGCAATGCCTCATGATATTCTCTCTCATATCTTCTAATATTGTTGATTCTATCTCAAATACTTCAGACTTTAAATGACACTATAGAAAGAAGTCTACAGGAATGAGATCCGGAGACCTTGGTGGCCATTATGTAGGACCTCTTCTGTCAATCCAGCGACCAGGAAAATAATCGTCCAAAAATTGTCGCGCTGGAGCTGCATAATGAGGAGGTGCACCATCCTGATGGAAAACTATTTCGTTTTCGAATAATTTTATATTCTCCTCAATTGTCATATTGATGCACGGTATTATTCGATTCTCCAACATATCCAAAAATTTATCACTTATCAAATCATCATCGATAAAATAGATCTTATGATGTGGTCACCTAAAACTCCTGCCCAAACATTCAGTTTTTCAGGTCGTTGGGTATGAACTCGAAGGTATAAATGAAGATTCGCATCACTCCACTATCAACAATTTTGCATATTCACCTCTCCATTTGTACGACTGATTCCTGATTCTCGAGATAACTTAGAAAGAGATTGCGAATTTTCCATTAGTCCAACGTGCCCTAAAATTGCAGTACAAATAGCTTCATTGTTGACAACTACTGAACGGTTATGCTTTTTATTGTTAACAGATCCAGTTTCCATAAATTTGTTCAATAAATCTGAAACGTATTTGTGTCGTACATTTCTTCCTGGATGAACAACATGGGCAACAGCTTTAGCACTATTTCCATTTCGGTAGTACAAACTCACTATTTCAATCCGTACTTGAAGCCTATAAACCATTACTTCTCAAGAATTCACAAAAACTGAAACACTAATTGTAACTTCACCTGGTAGGAAATCGTTATTGTAGAATGAGACAAATACAAAATGAAGAGAATATCGAATTCAAACATACATCTATCTGGATACATGTTTCTGGCTATTGGCGTCATCAGCCAAGTGCAAAGATAGGTAACACTTATTTGCGGAAAATAGGAAACAACACATACGCACGGAGTCAACAACAAGAGCCAACCACATATTTGTGGTTCCAATTAGAAGACCTAGAATTCCCACGCTACATCTAACATGACCACATAGGCAGCTATAGCTAATAGCTACGCAACAGATTCAATAGGGGGGAAGATTTCAATTATATTTGGTCATTCAGTATATTTTGTAAACTTTCGAATTTATTATTTTCCAAGCATTCCAAAAAATTGTGTTTAAAATTTTTCTCTTTCAAATGTGATACGTCATAGTCATAATTGAACTCATGCCCCTCTGTCAAAAGATGGTTTGTAAATGTGGAATTGGTTGATATAATGTTTTGGACAAGAACTACATGTCAACGGGAAGAATATTTTGCGAAAATTTAAAAAACCTGAAAGTAATTACTAGAATGGAAAAACTAATTTCTCATTTTCAAACCATCTTTTGGCAGAGGGGCATGAGTTCAACCACGACTATGACGTGGAAGAAATTCTTCACGTTTTGCCAATATCAAGTTTTGGACAAGAAGCACAAATCAATGCAGAAAAGCTGTCCCCAAAGAATAAAAGAACATAGCAGTAGTTTCTTGAATGTGAAGACTATTTTCACAGTTGCAAACAATCTTTTGGCAGAGGAGCATGAGTTCAACCATGACTATGACGTATTACACTTGGAAGTGTAAAGGTTAAAGGAGTGAAAGGTTAAAAACCAATATTTCGGAATGCTTGGAAATAAATAGATTCAAGGATCCTCAATATTCACCGAATGAATAAATACAATGGAATTATTTTTCCCTGTTTCGAATGTGAAAAGTGGTAATTAGTTTATAACATGTATATTCAATGTGTTGGTAAAATTCCTTTCCTATTGTTTGAATTTCCAATTGGATATACCAAAACTCTGGTAAATGATATGATGTTCTGCCATTAAGTAGGCCGAATCTCATATGATTCAAATTGTTATATAAAGCACTAATTATGTGAAATTTAGTCAATATGAAGACGCCTGAGGAAGTTATTGTATACTCTTTTATACAAGGTGTTTATTAAACATGCGGCAAAAATTTAATTTCTTTAATAACAATTTATTCGAAAAGGTATTAAGGTTTTTGCAAATATTTCAAAAATAATAAAGAATTAATGAACTATAGGAAAAGATCCTTGAGGAAAATGGAAGTTACAAAAAAAATGTTGCCTCCCGGAACTTTATTTCTATCATTTTTAATTTTATTTCAATGCCGAAAATAGGCCTTCCCGGGTGAATTTGGAGATGCGTACGCGACATCTAAATCGAGTAAGTTACAATAAATATTTTTTAAACTCTTAGGTAAATAATGATTTGTAAATTTATAAAAATTAGGGTGTATTCTGAATACTATAAAAGAGACCACAAATAGGATCACGTTATAAAAGTTTAAAACATTTTCATATCCTGTTTATTATAATTTTTTTCATAGCAACCGAAAATGGATAATCTACATATTGTTATAAAACTTTTTTATATTTATCATCATATTTTGCCAAATGAATAATCTACATATTGTTATAAAACTGTTTTATATATATATTATTATATTCCTGTTTTTGAATTCTGTTTCTGTTAAAATTCTGTTTTTCAGTTAACCAGCTGTCGCACCCATATGAACGACAACCCTCAAGTCGAAACTTGTGCGGCTGAGGATTACCGAGGTCTTACCTTTAACTTGTGATTCCTAACACGGATTGGACGATAGCAAGTGGAAATCGATCGTTCAGACTAGGGCTTGAACCACCGACCAACACGGTAGTCAACTCGAGTGACAACACACCCGCATCAAACCGCCTGGCTACCGACTTATCGAATAATAACATTCGGTAAGTTGAACAAAAAATGTTTAGCGTCATTTGGTAATGAAGTGCTTATGAACAAAAGTATTTTCATAATTCTGTTGTCTTCATGATATAATGATTTTTGGGAAAAAATTTCCTAACAGCAACTCGTTCTTTTTTATTTCAAATGTTTAAATAATCAGTTAAGAAAAATTGTTTCTATTTTATTAATCAGAATTGACACTTTTAATGCACAAAAACTATTTTTCCATTCATTATTTTATTGTTTATAATAATAATAATAATAATGTAATCACATTAATTTTTTTTATTTCGTTTGGAATATCGTTGTACACGTAGCCATTTAGGTAACTGAAGGACCGTTTAAATAATTAATGATGGTGAATTGGTGGTTTTAAAATACCTTTAAATCGAATATTGATTGTATAAACATCGGTTCGAAATGAAATTTTTTCATATAAGCAAATCGGAATCTTCGTTATGATTATTCTATGAAATAAGCACGCTGCATGCAACCGCCTACGCATTGCCATATTTAACCAACCCGTTTCAACCAATTTATTGAAAATACTTTATCGCCTTCGAACCCCATGAATGAGACAAACATGAATCCTGAATCTTTTGGATTTTTTGCTCATATGCCTTCGTTAAGCAGGACCGTACACTGAATCAGCAAAATTCAAGGTATACAAAGCTAACCTATCACATAACATTATTTTTGTTGTTTTTCCACGTGTATTTCGAATCTTAAATTACTTTCGAGAATAAGTCCCAGACTTTTCGCTTGATCTACAATGGACAGGTCTTTGTCAAGTATTTTTATTTTGTCTTCATTCTTCTCCCTGATATTTTTTGGCCTAAATATCAAAACATTTTACTTTTTTGGGTTGTTAACTAGATAATGATCAGTTGCAGCTTCAACAAAATTATTAATGTATTTATTAACTTGTGCACAAGCCTTATAAACGTCTTCAGGTTTGAAAGAGATATAGATATGTGTGTCGTCTGCATATGAATAAGAATGACAATGTCCAAGAAAGTTAACGAGCTGGCTAGACTACATAGAAAAAGGGTAGTGGACCTAGCATTGAACCTTGTGGCACTCCCGACTTCAATTCAATTGAAAAATTTGAACAAATTGCTAACTGCAATTTATTTTTTTCCTAAATTGCTAAAAATTACAGAAAACAATCATTTATTTCAAACTTTCGAAGAATTTTTTATTGTACTTTCAAAAAGTATGTGCAACAAAAGTTGCATGAACCATTCAATTCGTGAACTAAAAATTAATATAACTCCGAAACTATTGAAGATATGCTCTGCCTTCTCGAAGAGTCCCCGATGAGATCATCTCTTTCAGCCGGTTGTTGTGGGAATGGATGGTAAGTCATCTGTGGTGTATAGGCCAGGTCTCTCCCGATGTTGCTGGTCCATTTGCTAGGGTGCCACCGGCGGTTGTGCCTCAAAACACTTCACGACGAATGCATGGGTTTTATCCTCAGGCAGTGTGTGAGAGTGATATTCTCTCTTTTGTTTATTCAGCGTATTTACCACTGTATGGTGGTCTTCATTATTCTTGGTGTATAACAGCATTGATCGCCCTATATACTCTATTTCAAATCCGCCTTCAGCTATTTTTGGCATTTAATGGCAAACGGTGGAAGAGTCTTATCTTTGTTTTCTTGTCTTGACTTCTTTATGGATCTACTTGTAGAAGTTTCCGGTCCAGTGTTATTTGTTTCCATGACCTCCTGGAATTTTTCGTATCTATTACTCCTTTCTGTTTTCGAGCTGATTAATTCTACTCTTCTACGCCTGGTGGTTTTTCTGGGGTGCTTAAATTCATCATTTTTCTATAGGGGAGAAATTCTTCTCGTTGTTTTCGGGGGTGAGATTTTCCTCTCGCCCTTTCAGGGATATGTTAACTTTGAGATGTGTCCGGAGTATTATGTGGTTTCAGTTTTTTTCTCTCTATTTACAGAGCGTGATTCCATATTCTTGACTTCACTCTGAACTGATTCTCTATTCGAATCCGAATCTCATCGTGTTGGGGTTGAAGATCTTCGTCGAGAACCTTTCTCCCCAATTTTATCCTTTGGAGGAGGCATATATCATAAGTTTTGGATTTATTTCTAAAAGTGATCCTACGACGACATATCTCAATCTCCGAGCTCCGATACCGGGAAGTGTTTATGCCTTAAATGTAGTCCTATTTTTCTTCAAGACGTTCAACATCACCGAAAGGTGTTGTGAATTATTGACGTCGCCGTTCGGTGTGTCGTAAAGTGTAGTAAACTTAGAAAAAAGTCCAATTTTTTTCATTTTCCGATATCTAACCCTGAAACACATATTTATATTGATCACTTTTTTGATTAATTATGACTTCGTCAAAATTTAATAAAATTTCGGATTTGAAATTGGAATTCTACAAACTTTTGTGTTCAAAGATGGATATTTACAAAATTTCGAGATCAATTCTGACTTCAATTTAACAATTTTCGTTAAATTCAATCTAGGAGTTTCAATGAATTCCAATACTAATCTAGGATTTTGTTAAAATCTGACTTCAAAATCGGAGTTTCGTCAAAATTATCATGAATTGCTCAGTTTATCGCTGAAGACTGCATGAAAATCCAACCAGATAGACGCGACGCAATGAATCAAGTATATTGTAGTGTTTTCTGGAAAATTGGAAGAAACGTACAAGTCAAACGTCTACCGAATAGTAAAAAACTACTTATACCTTATTTGAATATTAATGAATGAATATTAGAACCACATAGTCCTTGAACGTTTGGAATTATTTGTTATTAACTAAAATTTTGATGCTTCATTCATTCAGGTGAGTCATGATATCGAAAAAAATCGGGCCAACACTTTCATTCTTTACGTAAATATTTTGTTATTTATGTCAGCAATCATGAATCGTCTGTAATCAAATTCTGATTATAAATATTGAATCACCTCTTATGACATCTTTCATAAGCTACAACCTACGTTAGCTAAATTTATTTTAATTTCAAATTTTATAACATTCAGTGAAATGAATAATTTTGAAATGATATATTTGATGATTTGTAAATTATTAACACAAATCGTCTAATAAATTACAAGCTCAGAATAATAATAAGGGAAGTAATTCAAAACTTTTTAATGACAAATGTCTGAAGTATCACTATAATTATATAAGATGAAACGTGATATATTTGGGTTGGTAATCGGTAATGAAAAATTTGAATGAGACTAAGTACTTATTTTGAATATTTAAATTTGAGCTTATACGCTCAAAAGTTGTAGATTTCGTAAGTAGAAGTGTTATTGTTGAATTCATTCCACGTTAGAAAATTAATTTTCACTTCCAAGTAATACCTATTTGTGCATTGTTCAACAAACAAAATAGAATTTTGGACTTCAAAACATACTCGTAGATGAGTGAAAGTAATTGGTGATATGGAACTGACACGTCACAAGAGACTTTCACTCCTCTTCCACTCTCCAGACACCACAAACTGCCGTGAGGCATCTTTTGCAATATACAGGTGCGTCTTCTTCTATGCGAGGTTAAGTAGGTTGAAAGAAAGTTGGTATATTTGATTATTCCAAACCGTGTTACTCACATTTATTCAAAAAGGCCAAATATAAGTCCAGCTCCTTAACAAAGTCGATTAGAGTTCAGACGGCACGCACTTTCTTCATATGCTAGATAGGTAAAGGAGACTTTAAACGCAACGATAAGTTGTAGCAATTTATGGCAACGATCAGATTGTTACAATTTATCGTTGTGTGTAAACAAGAGACTATAGCGATTTATTGGGATTGGAGTGGATGGTTGAAGCCGGCCGGCATCAATTTCTGGGAATCGTAACGATTTGTTGAAACGTGTAACAGTTGCACCAATTTATCGCTACGATTTCACTCAGTGCTTTTGCGTATTGTACTGTTTCAATACTTCGTAGATAGCCTCACATGTTTCCGGGACTATTTTGCTGGTCTAGAAATGGCAGTGGAATATTCCATGTC
Organism: Leptinotarsa undecemlineata; assembly: GCA_015342065.1. Classification (NCBI taxonomy): domain Eukaryota; kingdom Metazoa; phylum Arthropoda; class Insecta; order Coleoptera; family Chrysomelidae; genus Leptinotarsa; species Leptinotarsa undecemlineata. The sequence continues at coordinate 7,839 of WOGP01004883.1, forward strand.
CTTCAAACTTCTTCCAGCGGCAAGGAATCGTAAGGTAGCTGAGAGTCTTTCATGGAAAGATACCTCTTTTCTCATAACAGTGTCATATTTCACAATAAACGGAAAAACTAAACTTAGCAGCTCAACATAGGTCTCTTCGTCAATTCCCAAATAATTTCCCCAGTCATTTGGTTCATTTTGTAACTCTTTCAACATATTTACACGAGAGGAATCCTTTCTCTTCAGCAACCACTTCCGGTTCCGCTGTGTTCTGGGTTTTCGCGAGTTCCTCACCTTTCTCACTAAACGACCGATGTACAGCGACATTACTTCGTCCATGGTTAAAGCTTTCCTGGGGTCGATAGCGGTAAGTAAGTGACATTTGACAATACATCGTTACAATTTATCGTAGTGTGTAAACATTGCTCTAGTCTATCGATTTGATGGAGTGATAAATCGTTCAATCAATTGTTACAATTTATCGTAGCGTGTAAAGCCCTCCTAAATCCAAAAGAGATTGACAACCCACGTGGCTTTATTATTACTCACATCTATTCAAACTCAGATAAATGAGTCCAGCTCCTCAACTAAGTCAATTAGCCCATTTGGTAAATGATCAGAGAGGACGCACATTGTCTAAGTCACTTCATATGGCGATTCATACTACGGTATCTGTAAGTCGACCTGTCAAACAACTCAAGTTATATCTGGTGCAATCTGACAATTTTTTAGTAAAATTCTCCGAAGGATGTATTAATGCTTCAAAATGGATCAACTTTCACACAAGGCTAAAACTCGTCTTGTAGTCAAGATATTCAGTGTTTGTTTCTGAGCTGACGAAACTATTTGCAACATCTTCCTTTGCAAATCAGCAGCTCCGGTGCTGATAGTCTTTCGATAGACTGAGCTTTGCATATGGCGATTCATAAATCCAACCGGCATCCAACCTGTAAGCGAAAAATTGCTTGTCAATTCTCTTAAGGAATTTTCTAGCGGTATATCTGAATAATACATTGTTTTTTTAGCATACCTGTTGAAAAAAATCATTTCGTTGAAACTCTCTACAAGGGTTTTGAATACCCCAAAAATTTCGGCAGAAAAGATACAGCGACAAATTTTCTCAACTTTTTCATTACAGAAATAAATCGGCCACTTTTTCTTTTCGATAAATCATGTTTATTGATTATTACTCAATTATCCAAAGTGTGTCAAAAGAATCTTCATTCGTCTACATCAGATTATATAACTAGTTTGCCGTAATCAAGAAGCTCTTAGGCTAATTGCACACACACCGATTTTTGACGGCCGATTTTATACCGTTCGTCCAAATGCCAATACCAATACCAACCACATGTGGGAACGGGACCTGCCACACATGCCGACCGCTGATGGACGCCGATCACCGGTGCACCGGTATGTGTACAATTAGCCTTAGGCATACAAACGTTTTTAAAGAATAGCACAAAAAAGGTTCCTCGACAACCGTGAATTCTGTTTTTTTATTGATCAATTATTCCCTTGATAATGGAATAATCGACTCGATAAGTCAGGGTTTATTGAAATTTCGAGTTAAAAGTAGAAATTTAACAAAACTTTGCGTTCGAATTGAGAAATTAACAATATTCCGGAGCGCCAATTAACGTTTGTTGTTGTTTTATAATTGTAATGTTTTGAATATAGTATAATATACAATCGTTTATATTATTTTTATTCAATTCCGACTCTCAGAACCTTTTCAAATGCCTATTTCGAAATCGGAGTTTTATTAAATTATCGAAGTTTCGATAAATTCCGACTTTGAATTCGGGATTTTATTGAATAAATTTTGAATCATTCGAAAACAATAAAAAAGTTTGTGAAATCCAGAGTTGACAGTGTTTTAGTTTTGGAAAGTGGTAGGTACATTTCGAGAAACACGTTATAGCTGGTAGAAACGATGAGTATACAGTGTTGTACTATTAAAGAACTAATACAGCGGAGAAACACTAAAAACATCTAGAAATTTATATATACAGAGTGAATGATCAAAAATACAATAATGAATTTACATTATTGAGAGAGTTGTGACTTTATGTGTGGAGAAAACTTAAAATATATTGTGAATCAACACTATTTTGGGAAATATAAAACAATATTTCAGCTAGAAGTATATATTGAATATATGAGAACAATATGAAAAGTTATAGGGAGTATTATAGAAATGTTAAATGACGAATTCTGTAAAACATGTCACTTCTGGCAGAAAATAATAAATTTAATGAAGGAAATTGAAAATCCTTTTTTGGGATCAGTTACATATTGAATCTAAAAGATTAATGAAAATGTAGAATGATGTAAAATTCAAAAATGTATCAAAGATGGCAGAAAATAATAAATACATGATGTGGAATGTCGTGGTACTGTCTTTTTGGAAAATCAGAGAAAATACTGCGAAAATAATAGAAAAAACCTCATGAGTTTTATTGCATAAAAATTATTCAACTCTCCACGATAATGATTAAACAATTTTCACGAACATTTTTTAATTCTAGACGTGTTTCGCTAACACCGCAGCTTCATCAGTAGTAATAAATGGTACACACTGGACTACGATTATCATATACAACAATGAGTTACCTCACAATGGATTAATAGTATCACATAAATTCTGAGATAACAAGTAAAATTTGCAAAACAATTACAATATCAGTTTCTGGAGAGTTACTGAAGAATAGGACAAAAATTATTGGCGTTATGAAAAAGGTTTGACAATGGTGAGTGGTTAACCTCAATTTCTGTCCTTCGTGATTGTTCTCCAAGAGGTGGCACACATATCTAGGTGGAATTGATCTTCATTGAAAACTTCTTTTATGATCGGAGATTGTCGTTTTGAAATTTCCTGAAGTCCTTACTTCATGAACTTTTGGGCATGATCCGCATGTTAATTTGTAGACACCTGATCTGGTATCCTTGTCTATGTGTGACATGTTTCTCTTTATATGTGTACCCAAGGAGTTACCAGTCTTATATATTATGTAAAAATTTTGTTTATTTTATGGTCTTTTTATTTTATCACATTTAATTCACAAATAGAACTAGAAACCAGTAATTCGAAAAAATTACACCTCACACTAACAAAAATCAACAACATACACGGTTTCACTATTAACCACATAGACCTTTATGTAAGGGAGATGCAAAAAAGCATGTTCTCAATCAAAGATTGGATAGATTAAGACGAGGATGAACTTGTTCACAGCATAAAATATCATTAGAGAGTTCAAATAAGAAAAGTGAGAAAATATATAAAATATATAATTTGAAAGGGTTATATTTTTAAGAGTGACTAATTTTTGGGAAAGAAAGTTTTTGGTTTCCTATCTTTGGACTCTTCCAAAGATAGGAAGGAAGTAATCAATTTTAAAAGAAGATGAAGTAGTTGAAAGCCAAAAACTTTTTTCCATAAAATAAATATTAAATTTCCTAAATTGAAAAATCATTCATTTTTATAAGCTCATAGTAGGACTTGTCTGCAATACGGTCATAAAAATAATGTACACAGTAATGTATACAGTGTCATCCCCAAAGTATGCACCATATGGGAAACTTATTTATTAAGGTTTTTTCGACAAAAAGTTATTCCTGATAAAAGTTTGTGTATCCCCTGAAACTAAACATGCGCCAATAAAATACAGTAAAACACACGTAATATACGAGAAGCCTTCAAATATTTGATTTTGAGACAGGAGAGAAGTACCTTATTTTGAAAAATATCGGAAAATGTTATTTAAAAAAGTTGCTCAGCATTGAAAAATACATCTAGATTTGGCCATCTAAGTGAAGTTGTATTTTTTATCAATTTTTTTAAAATGGGGACTACGAAAAAAATTTTTGCTAAAACGATAAATAGACACCACCCTGTATACGACGGTTTATTTTAAAAGCCTGTGATTCAACAAATTATAAAACTATGGTGTTAACCACGGTCAAATTTTTTTTATCATTTATTTTCGAGAATTATTTTGGACAAGAAACTCTCCAGAAAATCAATGAGTTTGTTCCGAAATACCTATTTCATTTTGATATTTTGTGATTTAATATTATTGAATATTAAGTTCTTGTTACAATACTGTATAATTTTGAGTAATTCTCCTTGTTAACAAAAAATAACTTTGCACCAAAAACTGAAAATTATTTTACTCTTCAAAAAAATTGACCGTGGTTAACACCATAGTTGTGTAATTTGTAATATTGCAGGCTTTTAAAATAAACCGTCGTATACAGGATGCTGTCTATTTTTTTTCACAGTCCTCCTTTGAAAAATAGAGCAAAAAAATAAAACTCCACTCAGATGGTCATGACTTCAAATCTTGATGTATCTTTCAATGCTGAACAACTTTTTTAACATTCCCCAAGCTTTTTCAAAATCCTGTCTCAAATTCAAATATTTGAAGGCTCCCCATATATTACGAGTGTTTAACTGTATTTTGTTAGTTCATATGCACAAATTTTTATCAGGAATACTTTATTTTCGAAAAATCTTTAATAAACGAGTTTCCCATATGGTGCATAGTTTGGGGATGACACTGTATGATGTTTTATAGAGAACCAAAATAAATTATCTTCATTCGAATAACTTTCACCTTGAAATATTTACTTATTATCTGTTTGTAGTAATATGGAATTTAAACATATTTCTGTTGTTTTCCATACATCGGTATTCATTTTCATCAATTAATGGGTCGGTGTATTCATAATACATCAGTAGAAATCCACTAAAAATTATAGGCAGTTTCATCAGCTCTTAAAATATCATGAGATAGGTATTATGATATACTTATGATGTTTAGTGTCTTCCAAATGACGGTCATGAATATATAATTTCATTTTATGAAAGATCGAGATAATTGTTCCTTCTTTTCTGAAATTATGTCTTCAAGATGGACTTACAGTAACGTCGTTTTGGATTACTGATACCTTTCATCTTCAAATATTCATTCGTTTTCAGTTGATTATAGTTCGCAAAGGAAATATTATATTCCTGAAATTTTTAATACGTCTATTCATCAACTTAAAACAATATTTGATTTAAGACATATTTATGAATTTCAATAATTTTCATTAGTTTCAAATTATTTGATATGAGATATACTTATGAGCTCCAATATTGCACCAATTATGTATATATGTATATATGACATCCAATAACAAAGGTTATTGTGATGACAATCGCTTATACATAATTTATGAATCAGTTTTATGATTGTCTCATTACGAACGTCATTGTGCAGAACTGTATCTGCAGATATATTACATAATCGATATTTTGAAAAAATAATATTTACTGGGAACTGCATTTTTATCAAATCGAAAAAAGGAAATCAATATAAGAACAATTTGACGTCGTCAGTTGGCTTATTCTGTCTGACGAATCCCATTTCAAATATTTCAAATAATCGCCATTCTCTGTCTATAAAACTATTTGAATATTCACTTGTTTTTGTACCAAAAGGATATTCAAATATGAACATAAATCAGCTCATCGGTTATCACTTTCCGATAATATTAAAATATAAAACAAAAAAATTATACAGGATATTTTCCAATACGTCAACTACCAAGTTGATAAAACAAATCTGTCAACTTTGAAACATATATTTAAAATGTATGAAATTTCAATAAGATATGATTACTGTAGTTATTTGCAAAACACATAGTTCTTTGTATTGAAGGGGTTATATTTTTAGGAGTGATTAATTTTTGGGAAAGAAAGTTTTTGGCTTTCTACTACTCCTTCTTGATACAAAAAAAAGGATAAG
>WOGP01004884.1:0-10926 GCA_015342065.1 Leptinotarsa undecemlineata
AGTAATTATCATTCTGTGTTTTCTTCTTCAACTTATCACAACAATAGTAAGAACAATAAGGTAATCATCAGCTGTCGCGGACCAGATTGATGACAGTAAATCATTGGCTGTCGCGGGCCGGATTGATGACACTGGCGGGCCGGATTTGGCCCGCGGTCCGTAGTTTGGAGACCCCTGGCATAGATTATCGACGAATCTCACTACAGTATTTACAGTATTCTTCAATATATTCAAGTAGCTTCTCAATATCAACGATTCTTCGTATATCGTCAACCTTTATTTGTTGTCCATCAACATGCAGAAGAAATTGAAACTGACTTTAGTTTAAATCCAGCTCCTTTTGTGACGTGAGGATTTTCACTGGAGCACTAATGAAAATATTTTCTATCGAACATTTCTTCCTCAAAAATTATGATTTATCAGCCCAAATAATTCAATAAAAAAACCGATCTTCCTGAATGATTATCAACAACATTTCACAAAATACAACTTGCTGTTGAGGGTTTTGAGGCTTCATTGCTTGAATTTTCGTGAATTTATAATCATACACCTTATGGCTTCGCAAGATCCTTTGAACCAATGAATATTTTACATTCAAATCTTCTTCAGCACTTTTTATCGATGATTCAATAAATGCGTGAAAATATGTTCAGACGTTAAATGGGGTCTTTAGAAGTTACTGATCAAGAAAGGTTTTTCGATCCTTTCAAAGTTGATTCGAATGCACTGAAATTCGTATACATTTCTTGCGGCTCACTTGTGGTAGACTCGGATACCTTTCGTTGAACTTTTCAAATATCCTACTGATAATTTCATCACACTGTTCAAAAATAATGAACAAATTCATAAGAAGTTCGTTTACATAGTTTTGATCAATCGTTTTGAAAGTATCTGAAGTGACTAAAATATCAATATCATCATGACAATATCACAACGTTAGTGTAAATAGTAATCATGGCCTGCTCACCAGCTTTCTGAATTTGTAATAATACACAAGGTTTTCTGTTCGTAATAATACATTTCTCAGTCATTTTTCAAAGCAAAGGGCAAAACTTGTTTTAATACCACCCTGTAATGGAGTTACGTAGATCACGCTGAAATGTAGACATCCTTCAATCATCACCTAACTACAAACAAAATCTTCAACTCAAAGATGTCAAAGATAACAGCATTTTTAGAGGTCATGATTTCAGAAGGAAAAAATTTATTAGAATTCATATTTTGAACACAGTAACAGATACGTGTATGCAAGTATCGATAATAGTTGTAGTGTAGTGTAGTAGTTGATTCCAAAAATATTATAATATACAAGGTCTTTCATTTAAAAAGTCAATGTTGCCACTTCTTCCTTTTGGAAGTGGCAACACTGCATTGTCGAAAATATTTCAGTTTTCAATTAACTCATTTTTATCTCGTGATGAACACGAGATAAAAATATGACAAGTTGATCAATTAAAAAATTTTCCGTCCAAAACAGATTCTCTGTCGTTATAGATTTATTACATTCACATGTTGTGACAGGTTATAAACTCAAAAGCATCAAGGGTTAGTGATTCAGCCCTCTCAACCTGATGAACGTTTTTCTCTTTGCAGTAAAGTTTTCACTTCTGTCACTTCTGAACAGGAGTTTTTGGACACTCCTGATCAAAAATAATCAGAGTACTCTTTTCGAATATTATACTACTTGGCCCATTTTTTTGCAGGTTCAGAATTCTAAGGGGAGAATTGAATCGTGTGTGCTGAACATATTCTCTGAAGCTGAAAGTGCTACAAAAAGTATGTGTCGATTCGACTTCTAATGTTATTCGCAATAACATATTTTATAATATTCGACTGGAAAGTGTATAAGTTCATATCTATTGTATGATAAAAACTGCAAAATTATCACTCACCACATATTGAAGTTGATACCACCAAGGTCAAAACGAAGAATGCTAGTTGCCCTTAAAAATGATCCAAATTGAGTGAAGTTGAAAGTATTTTGAAAATTCTACATATTTTATGAGTTCATACTTATGTAAAAATGCCGTATGAGGAGTTAACAGTCTTTTTTTTCTCAAATCTTCATTAAATTGAGGGGAACATGTGGGTTTGGATAAGTAATCAAATAAAATTGAAACGAATTAGAATAAATGGATTACTGCCGTAATAGTATCTTATCTATCTGAATGAAATGTTTCACGAAATATATCACTTAAAAAATTATAATATTAACGTTTTTTTTCATATGTATACCTTGGTATTTACCTGCTTAAAAATTAGAATCGATAGTTATAGTTACACTTTTTTGAGTAAATGCGTGACAGAGGTCATTATCATCAATTAGCAACTGATGTGAAAAATGAAACTTTGATATAAAAATGTATGCATATACCTATCATATATATTCTGCTACCCGTGCGAAGCTGTCTCAAGTCTCCAGTAATTGAAAAATCAAAAGTGTATAATTTCACTTCCAGTAGAAAATTACAAATGACTAATATAAATTATTGAACTCACCAAAACGACAGTGAAACTAATTCAAATTCGAAATGTCAGTTTTTTGTATAAACTGATCAAACTCACATTGCAACTTATGAAATTGAAAAAGTTACACTATTCAGTTCAAGTAATTAGAAAAAGAACATGTTTTGTATTCACTTCATGCCAGATATTACAGTTCTATTTGCCATTAAGAAAAGGGTTATTAGGAATGTTGGGTTTATAAACTGGGAAAAAACATCTGATAAAGTTATTTTGGAAATTTGATTTCATCTTATATCTTTGTGATTTATTGATTATTCAGTATTCGCAGGGGGCTTATACTTCTCAGATATACGTCTGTCTGTGAAAGAAATAATTGAAAACGTTTTCGTTTCCATATACAGAGAAGAGAGGTAGAGAGCTGATATTATTTTCTGAAAATATTGTTTTCCAATACTTCAACTTAAATTGTACTCACATGAATCTGTATTGACCACAACGAATGCAGTGAATAAAATATGAATTACAACTATAGCAATCAGTGACACTAAAATTCTCAGTCGGATATGAATTTTATGTCCATATCTTGTCAATATCATAGTTGTCACCAAACCTGGAACAGAATGTATTGTCGCTGAAATACCCATAAAATTTGCTTGCAACTGATTTCTTTTGTGAGAATCGTAGTTCTCTTGAGTTGGATCTCGGAATTTATACATCCAGTACTGAGAAAAAAATTTATTAACATTATAGGAAGCATAACAATCAATATTATATACGTACGTCAGTCGCGGTCATGAAATAAACATTGGGTAATACTCCTCCCAATCCAAAGAAGAAAAAAAGGATGTACACTATGTTATATTTGTCTTCAGGTGGGGGTGAAATTTCATTCTTTTGCTGTCGAACAGAAATTACCGACACTGAAAGAAAAAAGTATTTATTTCTCATGAAATTTGTATATTGATAATTAAATGACACTGTGTAAAACGCCAGGTGAGATATAGCGTATCAAATTTTCACATCGAGAAGATTTTTAGATATCCAATTTGAATTTCTATAGAATTATCAATTAATAAAAAAAATTTAACTAATGGTCATCCTTGCTGTACATGCACAACATCACAAAACTAAGGCTCAGTTTGGGACCGTAGTTCATTTTGGTTTTTGAAAAGTATATTCCAGAGTAGACTAATGTGGTGGTCATACCCACTAGATCTAGTCAGAAGATAGTATTCTCCCCAAAAGCGTTTGTTGAATTTATAGTCGCTATGTGATCGAGTCGGCCGATACGTCATGAAATACCATAACGTATTTAAGAAACACTACATTGTGAGATATTCACTGAACAGTTTTACTAAAATGCGGTTTTTGTTAAACTTTTCAGTAAAAATCCCACAATGAATTTTTTTTTGAATACTGTATCAGCTATATGCGCAATTTCTTTCATCTTGTGGTAACGTTGCAGAGAAAAAAATAACCATCGCGAAGACTTCTACCCGTCTCGAGTCATACAGAAAAAACTGAAAAAACTGTCTTTCGATCATTTCAGAAAATATAAAGAAGGGAAACAGGGATTAATTATATTCGAAATATACCAGAGTGATGTAACCATAGATTTATTAATACCCACGGCCACCATCAACTTTTTTTCCAGAAACGAATCTGTCACTTATCATACATTTTTCTTGAGAAAAAATTAATTTTATAAGATTTCACATAGATACATAGCATATCAGTAATTGAGGTGATTCAATACATCAAATTTTGACCAAAAACCCATATTTTCGTTAATTCCCGGATTGAGAATTTGGAAAATTGATTCAGGAGAAATAAACTTCGAATCAATGATTTTAAAAATTTGCAAAAGGAAAACATACGTATTGTCAATTTATTGGGGGTATCTTCTTATCTAAATCCTTGAATAATGTCTGAGGTGCCAGTAATTTAAAAAACTATGAAAAAGAGCTAACGACGATATCGTTCGGTTTCTGAGGAAACAAGTTCAGTATTGGTTATTTGTTTTGAATATATCACAATATAATGGTTTAGTTGATATACAAACAAATAATTAATGACAGATTCCAAAACAATACATCTCATAGTATCGGATGGAGTACCACTCCAAAACTCAAAAACAAAATACCAAGTCACATCAAATCCAGAAACCTCCACTGCAGAAATATGACCTTGGAAATTACGCCTTCGGAAGTAAATTTGATCATTAACAATACTTGAATGATCAGATTTCAAATAATACCATAGACATAAAGTTTTGAATTGAAAGAATTTTTGAACTCAAATATAACCTTTCCAACACGGATGCTAAAGGTACTGAGAGCTCAAATTGTATCACCTCAATCATATTTTCGCACCACTTGAATGAAACAGAAACGTAACAAAAGCAAATTCTTAGAGAATTTGAAATGATAAACCACGTACGTTTGGATCATTTGAATAGGGAATAATGTGAACTAATAACAGAAACATTTTTAGAATTTTCGACATTTTTCATATAGTACAACTAGTATTCATAAAATCATACCGCTACACCCAAATCATCGAAGATGAATTCAAAAAACAAATAAATGAAATGTTAGGAGACAGAATCATATACCCTTCTGTTTATCCTTGGTCATCCCCAGTGTGGGTTATTGAAAAAAATTGACGCATCTCGAAACCAGAAATGGTGATAAATTGTCGACTACCGGATGTTGAATGAACTGACTAGATAACAAATACCCCCTCCCAATGTTATCAGAGCTTCTCGATCAACTTGGCAAATATCAATACTTAACTATCCTTGATTTCGTTTCTGGAAAAACCAAAAATCCGTTTTCACTGAAACATTTCTGACAAACCACCAGACTTCAAAGTAGGTGGTAGAGTCTATGTAAAAGAATTACAAATAAAAAAAATTACGATTTGATGAATCAACCTCACGTAATCAAACACATCTCATAATTTACCCATTTCATCAACACACTCATCGGTGTACTAATGATTTTATACATTATTCGTCAATGCAGAAGAAAGCACAGAGGAAACCTAGCCATTGAAGACTCAAACTACCCTTCGTTCGCACCACCCAGATCTTTCAGACCTCTGTAACATCTAGTCAGTATTTTCCCAAGTCGAAGCCCTAGATTCAGAAATGAAATTCAAGAGAAAAAATACATCAATGCATTATAATACATTTCGTAATTTTCTATTCCATTCCCAGTCATAAGAAGTTGTCGCATAACACCAACTTTTTGAATATGAAGGAAGTTATTATATATTTTTTATTGATCTTCTCTATTCATACCCAAGGTGACATTGATAAACAATACCCCAATGTCAATATTGACTTATGCTGAAGAAAAAAAATTTCAAGTTTGGTTATTTGCGAATCTACTGGATGGATTTTGTGCTGAACTCCTGATGTGTCGATCTCAACAATGAGAGACCAGGCGCAAAAAAGGCAAAACTCGGGTGTGCATTGTGCTTATTCTTATTCTATATTTTCTTTTGACTTGCATATCATCCATAGCATTCATAGTTTGACTTCGGAAGTATGAATTCGGATACGGTGGGAGATAAACCTCCCCTTATGAAAAAAAAACGAACATAGGAGATGAAAGTGTGACGATGGGAATATCAACGATAAAAAGGTTGAAAATATTGTAACGAATTGAAGAATTAACTGTCTTAAACAAATTTATTTTTCACAATATTTCACTATCACATACATATCATCATACAACACTTAGCAACTAACGCTTAATTTATCTTCACTGTTTGTTAACCTTTCTTTAAACGCACGATTCACTTTCTAGCTACATACTCCTTCTCTGAGCGAGGACATGACCTTTTATATCAGTAATAGACATTCTAGAGACTTCTAGCGGTTTCCGTACTGATCTATTCTTTTCGTTGCGGTTCGTCGATCGCATTCCCTACGCGGTGAGTCATATGTTAGGTGAGATAACGGTCAGGGCCGGCTTCAGATTCATTACAATATTTTTAACCTACAAACTTTTGCAAATAATATTAATGAATTTAATATTTATGAACTTCAAAACCGCAGGGACGAAAAATGAGATAAGTTTTCTATAAAGAAAGGTCATTGGGACCGTTTCTTGTTATAATCGAGGCTACACAAGATTCGAAAAATAATAATGGACGATTTAATCACTTGAAGATAGCGAAAAAATTTTTTTTTATTTTAAATTTAAATTATATCATTGAAATTAACAATTGAGGTATCAATAAAATTGGCGTAGAATTCAATAGAAGAATTGAAACAGGGGATAAAAAATGTATATACCATATAATTATGTAAGTTGCAATGGCATTGTCCGAAGAATCAGTACTAATTTTTTAGATGAAGAGATTCAACATATGATAAAATGTCAATTTCCAGTACTTGAGGTGAGAAGAATGAATAGGATTTGATAGAAGCAGAAAAAATACAGTATAAACTACACTACTTGTCACATTGGAGGGGGTTACATTACCCGGAAAAGTTGAATTATGTTATATGACACACTTTGTCACACCTTACGTACCTCAAGTAAAACAATATTTTATGTGTCTATTATATGGTCACACAAGTGAGCAATGTAAAGGTGAACGTAAATGTTTTAGTTGTTCAAAGGAACATGATACAGAAGAGCAGTAACTAAAAAACTATTTGAGAATATTTCATATTTTGAAGCTGTATAATTTTTTTCTGCGAAATACTAATGGTACAATTCAAATAAATCATAAATTTCCTCCGCTATCACAGAGTAACAGTTCACACAACAATATACCAGAAAATATACCAATTAGACACAGACGACAAACTTATCAGGACAGAAACACGAACAACAAACGCACTTACACATAAATAGGTGAAAACAGTCAGACAAACAAATATGAGGTACAAACCACAGATGTGGACTTGAATGCTCTGAATGACATAATGCACCCAAACGGGGCAGTCCATCGACCCAAAAATGGGTTATGATGAATCATTATAACAAATAAATTAGTAGAAATAACTCAGAAACTTCCAACATTAGGGAAACTACAGTGGGCATGAAATCATTCATGCCCACTGGTGCCAGATCTAAAACAACAATTCATGGTAATGCAACTACGGAAAAAGATATCTTTAAAAAATTTTGTCATTATTCACAGAAATTCCGTCAAATGTACAAAATCAACTTGTAATTTTATTTGATCAACTGAGATACTATACAGATCGAGATGCAAATAATCTTGGAACCGGACGGCAATCACAATAATATTGCACTTATAAAATTCAAGATATTACAGTGGAACATTATAAGTCTGAACACGAATAGACATAACCTCTCAAATATCATTATCCAATATGGCCAGATATCATTATTCTGAATGAAACATGGCTCAAATGTGAACAAAAATTTGGAATCAAAACGTATAATATAGTTCGAACCGATAGGAAAGATGGTTACAGGGGAATCGCCACTCTTATGCAATCTAATCTCAAGTACAAGATAATCAGTTATGAAAATTCCCTAGACATTGATAATTATCAATTATATCAATGTTTTAACAATGGGAAATATCCATTTGATCAACGTGTATAGTACGTTAAATAACATTCCAATATGTAATACAATTAACAGAATTTTGAGCAAAATTTCGAGGGCATTATTGATGTCTGTTATGTAGGATAACGACTTAGTTTTCTTGAATGATGGTACACCAACGATTTCAAAATTCAACAGATAATCCTGGTCCTATAGACTTGACAATAGTATCTGCACGTTTAACTACGAAATGTACGTGGAAAGTTTTAGTCGACTGTGGATTTAGCGATCATTAACCCACTATGTGTACAATTGGTGATTCAATAATGACAAATGAACATACAAGCACCAGTGAAAACAGAATATATCGCAACGCAAATTGGAATATATATCATAGCTACATATTAGACAATATGGATAACCAAAAGAAATACTCATATGAGGAAATTAAAGACTTCATGAATAATTCAGCCGAAGTGGCTATTCTAAAAAGGAAATCAAATAATAGAACCACTTAGGTGTGTTCATGGTGGTATAATGAATGTGACCGAAAAGTAGATAAACGAAAAAGAATTATTTCAGTATTCAAGCAATATCCTACTATTGATAATTATATAACTTCAAAACAAATTATTGCAAGGACAAGGTTTCTTACAAAATACGCATTGGGTTTCACAATTTTTGCTCCTCACTTAATAGAGAGAACAATATGACTTATGTATGGAGAATTGTTGAAAAATTTTCAAATCGAAATAATCTACCAACCATAGCCAATAAATCACCAGATAGTAATGTAAATCTGTTTAAAATCTGTTTGAAATCTGTTTTCTGTTAATCAGCTGTCGCCCCCATACGAACGACCACTCTCAGAAGTTGAGAAACTTGTACGAGCTGAGGACTGATGAGGTCTTACCTTTTAATGTTTGATTCTTAACACATGGCGCACTTTTTCAATTTAATGAAAAGAAGCAGATGTGGACGGCAGCTCTTCGTCGGTTGGCACTATGGGTTCATTTACAAACTAAAGTATAATATTGTACAGTAATTGACTGGTCAAAAAATAGGAGGTGCGCCACTGCAACTTTTGAAATGTCAAAGAGTTCTTACTTGGAAAGTTGAGCAACCGAGTAATGACTAAATAGTTGTTTTACCCAAAACTATAAGAGACTTCACCATATGCTATTATCAAATTGATGAGTGTTGATCAATAAATAAATAAAACGAAGAAGAACATACAAACATTTAATACTAATAACTCTTCAATGGTTCAGAGCCAAAGTTCCCAGAAGACTTGTAATTCTAATAATGATATTCAATATTAGATACTTCGATAGGTTAATTGATTAAGTAGAAGATATTTTAGGAAATTAATTTCCCAGCGCATAGTACTATGTGGTGGTTTACATATATTCGTTGAAAAACATATACTTTAACCTGAGTGTATCTAGATTGAATGTACATTAGTAAGTGAAAATTTAAATGATAGGATTGTATCCTGTATAGAAAATATATTAGTAAAACCTGTTCCTCTGGCGACAGCACTTTGAAAACTGAGTATGGAATCCTAGGCCAACCAGGACTGGAGTGATGAGTGGAGGATACTACGATAGCTTTATTTTCTCTGAGGGCAATGAAGTGTTCATCGGGCTGAACCATGGAGTGTACACTTCAGGCAAGAGAGCCCTATTGGAACCATTATACCAGATATATCGTTGAAATGTAGACGAGGGGTTAAATCAAAGGTTGGGAGATAACCAACCAGAACAGAAACCGTGACAGTTCCCTAGATGAAAATCCTCTTTATACAACAACCCTATAGGGAAAGGGGGGATCATAAAGGGGACATTAAGGGAAATGAACAATTGAAAAAGTATTAAATATATTTATTAATCGAAACTAATCACAACCCTTTGTTAACACATTAGAAAATCGTTTGGCATAGAATTTGGTGATAGTTATTTTGTCTCACAGAATATGCAGATGTGGATTTCTTCTTCATTGTCAGGCTGTATGTGCCCAACATCCACAAAGTTTACAGGCCACCCAACCGTCCGATGATTTCAAATAATTATGATTAAGGTTCATGCACAGAATGCATAAATCGTCCTCATCTATATTTTCAACGTCGGAGGGAACTTTTTTGATCATTTGTTTCTTCAAGCCTTTTTTCAACTCTTCTATTGGATTTGAACATTTCTTCGTCTGTTGAAGTCGTTCTTTTTGTTCAAGTTCGTTTTAGTAGGGTTTTGACGTGAGAATAACAGTTTTTCCTCAGCGACAATTTTTTCTCGCTTGGTTTCTTTGTTGCACTTCTGGGATTGCGAGTATAACTCTAGGAGGAGCATTTTCAAAAGTCGTTGTTAAATCACGACAAACTTTACGGATCGGAGATCGGATTAGGCTATCATCTTGTCGTGATGATCCAGCTTGAGGCTCTGAGATAAGAGTTCCTTGTGAAAACTGTGGAATAGGAGATTCGATCGTGAGGTGGGGTCATAGCAGAAAAAAGTGATGCAGGGGGGATTTCAAGGGAAGGTGGTTGTTGTTGCTGATCTTCATCAGTTGCAGGAGCTGTTTCGGGCTCGTCATTTGCCAATGGGACGGACATCTGTTGTTGATGCAGCTGAAAAATCAGAATCTAAAAAGTTGTTTTGGTTGAATGGCCATATGCCACATTTTTTGAACGCATTGATAGCTGTAGACATTGTTGCAGCTTGAATATAAGCATCAGCAAATATTTCGCTGATCTGAAAAGTTGTTATTACACGCCCCGGGTGCGACCTTAACCAGTTAGTGCAAGCATGGTCAAAATATACACTCAACGGTTTCATGAAGCCAACGTCTAAGAGTTGCAGCCTATGGGAGCAGTGCGGGAGAAAGAAAAGCATTATAACACCATTCTTGCGTGCATATTCAATTG
>WOGP01004885.1:0-13614 GCA_015342065.1 Leptinotarsa undecemlineata
GGCCGTGGGTTCGATTCCCGCCTCGACCAGATATTTTTCTCGAGAGAATTTATCTGGTTGAAGCTGGGATGATTCTGCAACCGTGTTAGGAATCACATGTTAAAAGGTAATACCTCGTTATTCCTTAACTTGCACAAGTTTATCAACTCCTGAGAGTTGTCGTTTGTATGGGGGCGACAACGGATTAACGGAAAAAACAGATTTTAAACAGTTTGATCTTCCTCTTAAAGATGATCACTTGGTGATCGAAACACGTGTCGAGGTGTTAAGATAATCGTTTGGTGTTGGATAAAAATTCCAGTGAAGTTCTAGCTTAGCTCGTAGTAAACAAACATAATAACTAGAACGACCGCAAAAGAGTTTTTATTGTGAGAGGGAACAAATGGATGATTGTATACATGTTTACGATAAGAACAGTAGATATATTCTCACGCTGTCTTCAAACATATCCTATGAATTTGAAGCTGGCAGTATGTTTGATAATGGGCGTATATTTCATGTCCTGAATTTATGATATAAGAATTGGTTTGCATCTCATCATTCACTATAAACACCACGTGAATTTCAATCTGACCCTTTTCTTAAGTATTTCTCTCCAGTTTTTATCATTTGGTGGAGGAATACACCCCTTATTCCGTTTTGTAAATGAATGAACCTATTAGGACATATATTTCAACATCATACTCTATGCATGATATTTAGTACTGGAACCTCTGGTGTAAAATGAATATATGCATTTCAGGACTTTGTAGGAATTTTGTCCGATTTTTATTATTCGATGGTGAATTACACCCTGCAAATCTGTTAAATCAGTAAGGCTTATTGAAAGAATGTTTTTGACGTTCCAAATAAATTGCAATATATTTTTGTTTCATCGACGCCACTAGTAATTTGGTTGCTAGAAACTGGCCGTCAATTTCACACCAAACAATTTTTCTTCAATTCACGCAATAGAACCTAATACCACAGCTTACTTACTATATAATACATCTAATACACGCCAATCTCAATAATAATACCTTCACTTATAACATTCACCGTTTGATTTATTTCGATCGGTTCATGATGTCATTTTTAAGAATCACTCCAAACAAAAAAATGTTATTTACTTGCTGTAAGAAAATCTTAGAAGGTCCAAAAATTAAATTCCACGCTAATGATGTCGCGGGCAAAACAGCTAGTCATTATATAAATTCGTCATTTTCAACAAACTAATGAATTTTTATACTCAATTAAAGACAAAACTTCAGTATCGAATAGAACATTTTTCCAAAAAATGAAAGAATATGAGTAATTTCTTGAATGTCAAGACGAATTCCATATTTGCAAACCATCTTTGGTAGAGCAGCACGAGTTAAATCACAGTTATGAAGTGTAACATTTGGAAGAGATAGTTCTGAAACTGTTTAAATGCTTGGATATTAATTGCTACAAGAATTTGAAAAATGTACTGAATCATCAACTAGAATTGAATTCACTCCCTCTGCTGAATATATTTTCCAATGTGGAAATTGGTAATTAGTTTATTACATGTCTATTCAATGAGTTGGTAATTTTTTTAAATATTTGAATTTTATTCAGTTTATTGGTCGGCCGTTAATCCTTAGTTCGTAGGGGTGCTACAGCTGGTTAACGGAAAAACAGATTTTTTAAACAGATTCCTGAACTCTGGTAAAATCATTAGTCAATAAGTAGGTTGTTTCCTTTATAACGCCTAAATTTGAGTTAGTTCGTACCTAAATGTACTTGTGATGCACTGTTTGGAACCTTTGGTGTAGTAATGGATATTATTAGAGTTTTTCCCAAACCGTTATTTTAATACCTCGACACGTGTTTCAATCATCAAGTGATCATCTTCAAAAGGAAAATCGAACTGATCTTCCTCTGATCACTTGGTCATCGAAACACGTGTCAGGAAATAACGGTTTGGTGTTGGGAAAAAACTCCAGTAATATTCATTTAACACCTGAATTATTGGTAATTGAGTAGAAGGTTATATGATTCAAATTATTATATAAAGCAGGAAACAGGTAGAATTTAGTCAGTATCAACACAACTAGGATAACTTGCATTGCGTGTTGCGGTTTTGTGAACTGATCAGTGAAAATCTCACAATAAAGTGTTACTTGAACACGTAATGGATTTTCCTCAAGTATCGGCCAGTTCCATCACATTTAAATTCGTCATTCAAGTTATTATTAATAATCATGATTAATGATTAAGATTGATCACTTGCTGATCGAAACACGTGTCGAGGTGTTAAAATAACAATTTGGTGCTGGGAAAAAACTCCAGTAATATTCAAATTATCATTATCAATTAGATATAAAACAGTTTCAAATAGGTATACCGAAAAAAAATGTGTTTCAGATATTTCAAATCAAAGATGAAAATGAAAATAAGAAGTAGTTTGAAATGAAGACAATTACATGATTTCAATTGAAATAAATAAAGCACTGAGCTGACAGATGATTCTTAATTTTTTAGCAACACTTATTCAGTTGCACCAAGATTGTCAGAAACGGATAGCATGGAATCATTGTCTAGCCTTCCAGGACACAGAAGTAGTCTGACACATGCACGCCTTTTGAGGGATTCATCTTCGAGACTGAGTAGGAGTAACAGCATAAGGTGAGTATCAATAATAAAAAAATGTAAAGTTTCATATGATCTTGATGCTAATATTGTCTTCACATATTTGTACACAATAGTTGTCATTGTATTACTAAGACAGATCTAAAGAAATAGCCTGACTACGAAAAAATATTTTCAATGTCGTATTACATATTGATAAATAATAGAAGAATAGCTTCAAGGTCATGTTAATTGTACAATAATGAGACATTTCCCTCTCTTAGATCATTATTTTTAACAACATATTTCTTGCATACAGCTACCTCAGAGAGCGGACTTTTCCAAGGTACCAGAGCGGATAAATAGAAACTGTGCTGTTTTCATTTTTTTCATATGGCTAAATATTCATAATGTCACATATAGTAACCAGCATATACCATATGCTACCAAATATTTTCATATTTTACATTTTTGTTGAAAGACGTATCAGAGAATAACTTTGAAAGTGAAAAACTTTTTAATATAATATTATATATATTATATTATAATTAATATAAGAGTCTTATATTACGAGTATACCTACTGATACTAACCGGTAATTTTCAATTTTATCTTCTCGAAATAGTTTACTATAAGATTGTTAAATCTATGTTTGCGATAAACTTTATTTGTAGCAAGCTCAATGGCAAATTTATCGAGACTTCATTCTGGGAAAACATTTCTATCCGTTTTATTTTACTAAATCATTTTTGTGTCTTATCCTTTCCTTTAAATTGTGTTTCAAGTAGAGTTTTGGCCTATCTTGTAAAAATTAGACATTTGTAAATATACCGAAGGTTATTGATCTCAACATCTCAGTAATGATAATCAGATTCTACTTTTTCCAAGGCTTCTTATTCAACTTTCTATTCATGTTTTGAAATGTAAAAAAAGCCAATAGTACATTATTCGTTCTTAAAAGTATTCAGATACCTCATTTCCAAAAAAAAAATGAAAAATTTAAGGTTTTTCATTTTCTGGAAAATTTAACCTACTTGACGAGTTGTGTCTGATACTCAGTTTCACCTCAAAACAACAATTGTATCTAGTTGATATGGATTTTTGGTTTCCTTATGTTCATTCTTTTAATGAATGAAACTCAGCAACAAAGAAAACTTTATTATAATATATGAATAATCATTCACGTATATGTTCCTGCATTTACGGAGAAAGTTCTTGAACCTAAATTTGTCTACATCTCTCAGTAAATTCATAGAAAACATGTATATTTGTATAAAAACTGTAATTTCTGTTTTCCAGAATGTTATTTTTTTCGAGATCTATTTTGGTTTTATAAATATTTAGCTCATGAATTTTCAAATACAGCTTTGCACTCACTGTTGTGTCCGCTTTGTTTGTTACTCACATTATTTTATACTACCAGGAAGATAAATCACTACACGCCATGCTTAGAGTAAAACTACACATCTACACAATAACAACTTTTCCATTTATCGAAAGCTTTTAATGAAAATCATTCTGTGAACAAAGACAAATATTTTTTATGTAATTTTCACTAGTTTTGGATTGCAGGTTTCTTTTTTCACAGACGAACAAGAGAGTTGTCTTAATACTACGATTTTTCATTCGGTTGGTGCTTTATTGAGAAACGAATATCTTACCATACATGGCTAGTTAGCATTGAATTATATGTTAAAAAAACAAGGTTTTTTAAAATTTTTATTTTAGGATTTATATTTTGATCGTTTCCTACATTTCTCCTTTTCTAGTTGCAGGATTTATATCGTCTGCTCAAAAATAGATTTGTATGTTACGGTTGTACGGTTAAACAAAGTTATTCTTATTTGCAAATATAACTTGGAAAACTAGTGGTACAGGTAAATATAGACAAGTTCATCTGAAACACAACTGTAACTGAATAACCATTTAAAACTATCCGAAGTCACTGTTATACTCCTCCGTGCACTCTCATAGTCATATTGAAGTATCAGTAAACTGATACAGTTTCGGAAGGGAAAACTAAAGATGAAAGTCCCCAATTTTTCAAAAATATAAATTTTTCACCAATTCACATACATCCATACATTCTACTTTCCTCTACTTTTCTCGAAAATATTAATAAAAAGTAGTAGTTTTTCAATTTACCATTAGAGTATACCTCTTGTCCCATAAAATGTGCAGAAGTATGTCATTTCAGTAAAAGAATAATTTTAAAGCTATTTATATATCAAAGTAAGGTAATAACTACTCAATTTTTTTAAACTTCTAAAAATTAAGTATAGAAAAGAACGCTAAAATCAATAGATTTTTACTTTTGGCATTCTTATGCAATAACAAATATGTACAATTGGACATATAATGTAAAAATCTTTCAAAACGGTGTGCCCCTGACCAGAATTCAAGAACTGTTATGAATTACCTTAATGAGCGATCCAAGAAAAGTGTTTGGATACATTGATGCATCCGATGATCACCCAGATCACCTGATCTAACGCCTCTGGACTTACTACATTATTAAAAGGAGAATATGTATGTTGATTCATAAAAAAATTAGGATATTCGCAATTTTGAAACAACATTTTGTTAAACAAGAATTCGATTGCGTCAACATTTAGGTTAAGGAATAGAACATTTGACTAATCTCTTTCTTTATATTGTCCATTATAGAAGCCAAAAGTGTTTTTCTTCTTTTCAACTGTTTACAAATCAAAGAAAATTCGAAAGCGTATGGTAATTTTTCAATGATTTTCAACTTACTATAAAATAGTTTTTTTTTTGTAGTTTTTGAAGTTTAATAAATACCATTTTCTGTTAGAATTTTGGAAGAAATCGATAAAGTCGCCGCGGAGCGCCAATTAATTTTTATTATTGTTTTATAATTTCACAAATAAAGTTATTAACGAGAAAATTTAAATAAAAATGGCATTCCGAAAGAAAAATCAAAATACCTGTGAATTGATGAAAAATTTTAATTTTTGAAGTTTTTATCAAAAGCTAAGTAAATTTCGTCTATTGTTTCTCACATCAAGTTCAACAGGTTCAAAGATGACTTTATATTATTGCCATATTCAATTTGGAAAGAATCAGTTCTTGCACTCATTTGTTCAATGAAAAATATAGTGTTGTTGAAAATTTTTGTTGAAAATATCGACCAAGGTGAACTATATTCCAAAGATCATTATTATAATTGAAGGTAAAACTGCAAAAATAGAATATCTTCTTAAAAGGTTAACACTCACGATTTTATATTAAAATTTGATTTGATTTTTGTTGATGTGGTATCGCAGGTTTAGCCGGGTTTTCCTGCCGCTGAAAAAGCAAATACACCACTGGAATCAATGAAGTCGCCCCGGAACGCCAATTAATTTTTATTGTTGTTTTTATTTTTATCGTTGTTTCGGATTCAATATAATTTTATTTTTTGACCTTGAATTAACCCTACTATTATTTATGTTTCTAGAATATATTACATGAAGTTAATCCGTTAAAACTAATGGAAGAAATGTTTCAATTGATGCTGTAAAAATTAATCATATCGTTTTAATGAAAAACTAGGCAAATTATACGTTGAAACGAACATTGTTGATATTATTGTTCGTTACCAGTCAACGCAAACAAGAGAATGCGCGTATGCGATGCTCGTCTACTATGTTTCAACATCGTCCGCCAAATTTTCAGGACGTTGATTGATCGGACGTCTGCATCTGAAACATATTTATTTATGGAAAAAATTGTTTCATAATACAAAGTGGTTTGTGGTGAAAAAAGTGTGAAATTTCATAAAACATTTATTGTTCTTGTTCAAACACAAATTGAAGCCACATTTTTGACATTTGATCAAGATAAGGCACTTGCACATTGGTAATTTACACCTCTGTCGGTTTTCATCGTAAATGTGCCAACGACCAGTTGAATCAAGTATCACATCCTTTGGTGGTACCTATATAAACTGTGGTAGTGGAACGATGCTTTTTGTTCGGTATTTCGCGTTCCAAATTAGATGGTCTTCCTCGTTGTGATGAAACTTCCAGATCCACTCGACATAAAGAAGCAGCTATGTCTGCCCGAAAATCTGCCAGTTTCATCTGGTTGGTAGTTTTCCTTTGTTGTTCTACTCTCCTATTTAATAACCAGCAAATGGTAAAATTGCCTGATATACCATTTTTCGAACGGATTTTTATTTCATATCGTCCATTGAGACTATCCATCAAGTCGACACCTCCAGTGTGGCGATTATAGTCGATGAAAACGTTTGAACAGTCCACATCAGTTTTTGTCTTTTGCTTCCTATCGAATCTTTTCAGAGTAGTTTTAGGTATTTCACCAGTATAGGAGGAGAATAAGCAAACTGTTTTATTGTCTTTCCAGTAGACAAATCAACAACGTCATGTGTACAGACTTATTCCATAGAACTACCTCGTTACCACTCATTCAGGTCTTTCTCTGGTGGAAAGTTACAATTTGGTATTCTAGTTCTCCGTACTGTACCCAAAAAAGTATTCCTCTGTGACCTAGACAAGTAACTAGGGACAGAGTCGTATAAAAACTATGTAATTTTGGTTCACTGAGATGATTCTACACAATCTTCAAACTAGGTTACCAATGACTCCTATATTTTCTTCAGCGTCTGTCATAGCTTCACTTTCATTTCACTTTTTCAGTATAAATCTCGAAGTTGTATGCAAATCCTGACATATCAGCCAGAATGAATAATTTGATTCCATATTTGTGAGGTTTGGCGGGTTAAACTATTTCAAGCTATGTCTGTTCTTACTGGCATACATTTGTTCATCAATAGATAAATGATTTTTGAGTGGGGCAGTCTAAAATCGTGATTAGTATCACGGTAACATATTCCTGTTATATCATTGAAATGTAAACACTGTCTTACTTTTTGGAATCTCTTTCCGCTCATCCCTCCCTTTATCGTAGTGAGACCTAAATTTGAGCTCCAATAGGATCTGATAATAGGCATGTGAACTATCGACATATAAATACAAATGCCCAAGTATCTACGAAATTCTTGGGCAGTAATAATAGCTGGCCTATTGGAATTTTTCTGCAGCGAAAAGAGCATTGAATGGTCTACAACGTCCGCTATTATTTGATCAGTAAAAAAGTACTTGAAATAGGAGTGTGGGGTACTGAGAGCCATAATATCGATAGGTTATTCATCGTTTCCTCTGAACGTTTTTGCATTTTCCTTCAATACTAGATTTTTCTTCCTCCAAATTATATTCTTATTTCTTTTGTCGTTTTTCATTACAGTTTTGTTTTGTGCCGCTTTTCTAGCTATATCCGCTAAAGTTTCATCTTCCGAATTTTCTGCTTCTAGTGTGTGTCTTTCTTCCGATACAGGACCCGTGTACTTATTTCCCATTATCCTCTCTTCTGATAATTCATCACCTTCATCGTATATAATCCCATCTTCAAAAATTATAGAAATATTCTGAATGTCAATATCTTCTATATTATTCACATCAATCTCCTCCAAATCTGATGCATCGTCATCTGAACCATATCCCAAATATGATCAACATACCACACAAGTTTTTCCTGAGTCAGAAGTTTGCGGCACATTTCTGTTTATGTACCAATTTTGTAGTGCGAACCATTTTGTATCATATCTGAAACATCACCAAAAACATTAGATTTTTATGAAAAAATGTCTTCCCGACTTCACCCAATATCAAAAAACTCACCAAAAATAATATCTCAATATCCACCACAATATCTTTTAATATATGGATCTAAGTGCTGCCTAAATAACACGCCTCAACCAAGTGTGGGATAAGACTGAAATGTACATTGTGCAAAAAACAGTTTATGTGAATATTCGTTCCTGATTACGAAAATGACCTTATGTCGATGTTCATAAAGATGTAGCGGATATGATACGTGGCGTTTCGCAGCTAGAATTCAAAAAACATCACATGAAATATAAATTTGAAAACGACGTATCAGATTTGATACAATACGCGATCTAGGGTTAAATGGACGTTGAAGAATTTTGATTTAATATTAACTTACTTGATCAATAATTCTAACTTCCCTTTAAACATTGTGCGTTGATTGTACGCCCGGCTGCACTGGCCCTAAAAGGGTACATCGTCTGAGTAATGGCTCATGAAAATGTTCTTACAACTTAAACATTATACGACTTGTCACTCATAAGAAGATACTTGGTATATTCTTTAACTATATAAAGAACTCAAACTTACTAAATTTGAAGATGTTATTAATAAAATGAACTTTCTTCTTCGCGAGGCTATTTGACTGCAATGTTGGAAAAACAATGAAAAATGTATCAAAAAAAGTAACAAACTAGACAAATTCAATGTTGACGTGGAACATGTTTATGTTTTTTCTTTTTATTATACATTTTACCCAAGTTGTAAAATCTACAAAAATTTGAAGCCCTCATTTTAGCCTGCATGTATTTATATTCTTGTGTTTTCGTTAAAGACTGGTTCACATCGATATCTTTAACACAATCGAGACTATTTTTAACGTCACTGACACTGAAGGATATGGTTGATTTCTTTTCTTCGACCACCGCACGTCCAATTTTATAAAGTACGGTTTTTATATGATCAACATCGCTTTTAATTGTTGATATTCTGTTCATTATATTAGAACTAAATCTTCCAATTTTACTTGACAACGTGCAGTATTGTTTCTGTAATTGATCAAATTTTTCGGTCGTCTTATCTGTGTTATCAACTTCTTCACCTAACCTAATTTTTGTTCGATCAACTTTTTTTTTCTTCGACGGTTGAATTTTTAATTCACCTCCATCGAGAATCAATTCCAAGCTGTTTCCGTTCGACTCACACTTTGTTTCGTCAAATATTGTTAACGAATTTTGTCTTTTTCTAGTTAAGCATTCGATGCAAGCGTTTGAGTTGATATTAACATTAAATTTCAGAATGTCACCGCTTTCTACAATGTCACAGAAATCTAGGTTGTGTTCATCATGTTTGATACATTTGTATTTGGATTCGTTGAAACTTTTTTCAGGACGGATAGAACAGTCCCTTTTTTCTACTGGTATATCTTTTTTTGGAAACAAATTCCTGTATGAAACCAAGTCCATTGTGTTTTCAGAATCAGAATATGTAGCAATTTCTCCATACTTGCAAATCTTGTTTTGCTCTTTCTGAATATCGCACTGTATAGAAGAACTTACGAATTTTGATTGAAATTCTGGAGTATTCTGCAAACTAAATCATCAATAAAACATTTCATCTCACTATTGCAAAAATACCTTTGATATGCAACATGAAAAAATTTGTAGAAACCAATTCCCCCGTTTATTTTTGTGATTCATTTTTAGCACATATTATCATGATTTTGTCATTTGCTACTGTCACTACTAGTT
The DNA here is from genome assembly GCA_015342065.1 of Leptinotarsa undecemlineata. Classification (NCBI taxonomy): domain Eukaryota; kingdom Metazoa; phylum Arthropoda; class Insecta; order Coleoptera; family Chrysomelidae; genus Leptinotarsa; species Leptinotarsa undecemlineata. The sequence goes on from WOGP01004885.1 coordinate 9,956, forward strand.
AGTACCAACTTAGCTTTCATGGGGATGTTTGTTTGAAATTTCTATGGAATATGACATAATTTCTCCTGGTCCTAAAATATAAATCTAAAATACAAATTTTCTCATACTCAATCATCATATTCTGATTCATTTCATTTAATTTTTACTCATTCTTCAGCAATCACACAGCAATAATATCGAAAATAGTTCTTCATTTGTTAAGACTTGCTGATGCTCTGTGTTCTGTGAAGTTTTAATGAAGGTAAGAATTTCAGACTGTTCAACATTTTCTGGAGCTTGAGATAGGCTGGATTGTTCATTTTTCAATGTTTGCTTCATAATTTTTTGTTTTTCTTCAAATTTTATACGGTTGTTATTATTTACTCCTCAGTTGGCTCTGATATATTTTATGCTCCAATTATTGTTGTCCACAATACATTTCCAGCGCTTTCATAATCCTCTGATATTCATTCTGGCTGATTTTTAGAATGCTCCACATGAGATTAACCCTGTAATGCTAGAACTAATACAGTGGATATTTCTTCTTCAGATCAGCCGTTGGCGTTTGATGACCTCTAATTGGCGACGTTACACGGCCGCGATGATTGCCCAATGAAAATTGGGTGGTTTCAAGGTTTTCCTTAGTGATGGTCTTGCTGTTATTGGTGAGACTATCCGATTGAAGTAGGTGTATTATATCCAAGGGTAGTGGTACATGTGGACCTGTACAAGTTGATCATCTCTTCTTAGACCCCTTTGTTCCCATTAATACCCATTAATTCTACTTGGCCAGTTTCTCAGCTATTTCCCGTTTTCAACTTTTTTCAATGCAAATCCGGTCAAAGTTTGGCTTTACAGATCTGCTGAGTGGGTCGATCTCCAATAACATTTCCGAAATTTCACCTGGTTAGATGTTTGTTTCAACTCTAAAAATCCATCTATTTGTGCCTCTGAAGTCACGGAAGTTATTCTATCATCCATGGATGCATACATTGATTTTTCAATGAAACGAACTTCTAATGGCAAACCTTGGTTCAACAAAAATTGCGAGCTAGTTGTCGCCTCCAAAAATGTCGCCTACCGGCAGTGTCACAAAAATCCTAGTGCAGACCGTTATCGTACTTGAAAAATGCGTACTTTTGGTTGGAAGATTGGTCGCGTTCAGCCTATTCCCATAACAGGCAAGAAAAATCTTTCAAATGATTATCTTTCAAATGATTATATACCAGTCGCTTTGCTATCAGTGAAATATAAAAACATGGAGAAAGCCGTAAACCACCATCTCCTTCAATATTTGGAAGGCTTTAATATCTTGAAAGATCATAAATATGGCTTTCGGAAACAAAGATCTACAGGCGACCTTCCATCCAGGCGACCTTCCATCGTATGTCACCCTTATTTGGAAAACGCAGTCGAAAAACATGGAGAGGCAAGAGGTGTAGCGCTTGTCGGATCATTTTTATGTATGGCTACTTATCTTCCTGAAAGAACTTTCCCTACATGTGGCCGTCAACGGATATCTCTCAAATATTTTTGACATCAACGCTGGTGTTCTCCTGGGATCCATATTGTATCCAATCCTCTTTCTATTGTATATCAACGACTTGGAAAAAACCAAGAATCCAATATATTGCTTTGTTGATGACAGCACACTTGTTTCGTCATTCCATTTGGATTCCAGGACATCTGCGGCGAATGCACATCTTCACCGGCAGAAGGTTGCCTATCTTAATGAGGATCTAGAAGTAATTTCGAATTGGGATAAAAGTAACCAGTTCAATTCAATGTCACAAAAACCCAGGCATCGGTTTTCTCCAAAAAGATAATTGTTTCCGAACCGGATTCCACTTTCCACTTTCTGCTTCGATAATTTTGGTGCTTTATAGAGCTAAGATCAGACCTTCTTTTGAGTATTGTTCTGATGTATGGGGCTCCTCCCCATATTCTGAATACATACTCCGAAGCTGCTGGAGTCCATTCAGAGAAGAACCATCTGCCTGATTGGAGACGCGAACACCACTTGCAACCTTGATAGTCTGGAACAACGAAGAGGGTTGGAGATGTATCCCTCTTCTATAGATACCACCAAGAACGGTACATATCAGAAATAAGCGACGGACTGTGGCTGTTCATCGTTTTGAGGTTCATTTTAGTACACCTCGAACTTCATTGTTGAAAAACTCTTTCATTTGGAGAACTGTGTTTATGAGGAATAAACTTCTTGAGAACGTTTTTCCAAATGGATTCAATCTCCAGTGATTAAAATCCGATATAAATCACTACTTCCGCAGAGGCACCGCTTTTAGAACGCCTTGAAGATTTTCCTCAAGTGCTTATGTTTTGTCCTTGAAAAAATTACCAATGTATTCTTTAAACGCCCTCTGCAAAACATTAAATAACCATGTCGAAGGTTTTGGAGCGTTTCCAATTTACCTCCATTCTAGCTTTTTATTATTCTCAATCATTTATCGCACTATTTTGTATTTATTGCAGTAAGATTTATTTTCGAATGCATCACTCTTGAAACCCGTCAGGATGAGCTTAGTAACAAATATTTTTAAAGAATACTCCCATTAGTTCACTGTATCCGAACTAGTAGTAGGCAAAATGAAAATATTGAAATGAAGTGTTTTCTATTTGAGTATTTAAGTAAGTATTTTTCAAATTCGGCTAGTTTTCTGATAGGATATTCGAAAAACACTATTTGCAATAAAGCACCGCCACTAGTAAAATTTCATTCATAGTGAAATTTTGCGCTTCTGTTTCAGATCAACCAAATCAGAGAAATTGTATCCCTCCATGTTACATAGAAATAATGAACCTGAAGCAGAACCTTACTATTGCCTTCCAATAGGGAGTCTGAGTCACTGGTCCCAGCCTACGAGTCCCGCACCAGGAACCGCCAGAACGTTTCCACTGTCTCCAACACATTCAAGTACCCCTAGGCATAGCATACCTAAAAATGATGACAGTAAGTTTTTTTTGGTTTGTAATAGAGATAAAGTTCAGTATTGATAGCTCGAAATGGTAAAATGGTCAAAATGTTTTCGTTTTGGGAGTAGCAAAAAATTTCAACTCAATATCTTTCAGAATATTGTCGAAAGCATAATAAACTTATGAATGCTGAATTATACGAAAAACATTTTTTCTATTCCATTTGTATTCCAAACATTCGTAATGGAATTGAATCAGATATCATTCACAGGATTCTTACAGAATATTATTGATGAAAGAAGCGAATTTTGCTTACATGACACACTCACTGGTAGACATCTTGATGTTCCGCCGTAAAACACTTGCCTTGTTGTCTCTTCAGTACCGAATACGAATATTATAAAAAATATATGTCTTCAAAAATCGCAACGACAAAAGTATTTCTTTAATTTAGTGAAGATACTTTTAAAAAAGAAAAATAATCGAAGAACTGTTACGAACAATAACATATAATATGTTGGTATCCTCAGATAGATAATTTCATATAGAATGCGAAGTCAAACTGATACAGGAGTTCCAAACACGCTATTTTGATGTTCTATGTGATACTTCACGAGACTAAACTCTGATCTCTGAAAAAAATTCTCAGTATTTTTGGTCAAAAATTAATAACTTTGGCGTGAAACCATCTATGATACTAAAATAAAATGGTGGCAGTGTCGATATATTTAGTGAATATGGTGAAA
>WOGP01004886.1:0-13613 GCA_015342065.1 Leptinotarsa undecemlineata
ATGTCATTGCGAATGAAATTAAGCTTTTTCAAAATCCTTTTGATTCTGACATTGAAACCCTGGCTTCGGAAGTCCAAATGGAAATTATTGATTTACGTTGCAGTGATATGCTAAAGAACAAATATCAAAATTCATCTTTGTTAGAATTTTATAAGAGTCTTCCACTGTAAAAATTTGATAATTTGCATAAATTTGCTCGTAGGTGTTTTCTGTTGTTAGTACTACTTACTTGTGTGAGAAAACGTTTCTAGATACCTACTACATAATTATCATTACTTCATTTCAACTATCTTATTCCTGTACTCGATTTTTTGTATCGATGCATTATAATCCCACTTACTGGTTTCTTCTCACTTAGTAATTTTTTTGCTCGCCAATACAAGCTTTCAATACCCTCTTGGTTCCGCCCATAATGGGCTTGTCGCACTTACATGGTGTTCAGCTGGTTTTATAGAATTGTCATGTATTTATACTGGCAACAAACATAATGATTTCCACTTACATGATGCACAGATTTTTCAAAGTTCCTCGCACATACCATTGATACAGTTATAATCGATATGATATATAACAGTATAATACAATAAATAATAAAATGACCGTGAAAAAATTCAGACAAATTTGAGCATTCGAAGGAGTTGTTTCTCTGTTATACTGAATATGATCTTTGGATTTCAAATGATACAACCATAGTCCAGCTGAGAACGAACAATGGAGTTAAAGAGTAACAAACAAGTATTGTGATTGAATTCACGGCTAGATTTCAAGACAAAGCTCATTTTTTTAAAACATTCAGATACTAAGTATTCAATATGCAGACAGAAACTGAACACACCACCAAAAATGATCCCGAGATCTTTAATCTGATTGATTGATCTGATTGATGTAAATGGGTGTAATCAATGAAATAGTCCTTGATAGAGAGTGACTTCTTTCGTGGGAAGTTCATTATTTTGCATTTAGCTTCGTTGAGAGATAGATCAGATACTTAAAAGTAATAAGATAGATTATTGAGATCATTTTGAAGCAAAACATTATTTTTTTCGCTGTCGATTCTCCCAAAAAAGCTTGAGATTATCGGAATATAGGAGATATTGGGCTGCTGTTTCCATATTCGAAGATATTGTATTTTTATGAAATTTTGATCCTCTACAGACCCTGTAATATGAGGACAGGAGTACACCGGTTATGACGGCTTCTCTTCCTTGCGGGGCTCTTATACTATTCGTAGATTGGGGGATAGTTGAGTTTCTAGTAAGATGGTTTTAATAATTTCAATGCTTTCTACTTTTTGTCGGTTACTTTCACTGCTACATCTAGAAGCTACAATTCATGTAGATTTCTCTCGTTATTGTTGATATTGTGTATTAACAGAAGGTAACGCTCTTCTGATGAATTTGTCTATTTCAATAACTCATATATTGTTTGATCTTGTAGATAATATAGTACTACAATATGCAATAAATAAAAAATATACCCAGTAATAAACCTCGTAACGATTATATTCATTCAGAAATCAATTTCTAGTTCATCAACAACAAAATTTATAGTCAGTTGAATAATTCAATGATCCAAATGACTCATATTTAAAAAAGTTTGTTGCGTAACAGTATCAAATTATCGCATAAAACGATTGAACGATTGGTTTTTTACCAAAGGTTCGAATTTTATTTGATTCAATTCTGTCACAAATGTATCAACTATTATCGTTTTCCAGTCTTATGAGAATTGATTGATGATGTGGTTATAATAAAATTATCAACCAAAAAAGAGTTCTTCCATGTTGAAATTATAACTGAATAATTCATCAGACATTTTACATGTATATGAGGAAAAATGGCACTGTAGTGAACAAAACATTCAAGATCTATCAAACACAATATCATGAAAGAAACGAATGGCTTCATCAATAAATTTGCTAAGGTAGTACCTGTTTTTCCTGATGTTAAAAAAGTCGGAATAGAGAACGGAAAGTATCATTGTATTTTTCTAATGAAGTTAAATTATGCAGTATTTTGGCCATAATTATCACTTCTAGTGTTGACACTATCTTGTTTGGGGATGTGAATGATTTTACTCTAAAGTATTTCAGATAAATATGGTATGGATGTGGAATCCTAGAATGTGCGAAAGCAAAAAACGCCCATGTTCTCTCTCATGATCAACAAGGACTCTGAAGTTCTTGCTATTGAGTTTTTTAGAATATCGTATGTATTAAGGAACACTATTGTTTCGAGTCTGGTTTGGCCAACAAAACATTTGGGACAGTTTCCACAATTTAATTTGTAAACTTTGTAAACTGAAAACCAAGTACTCTTTTCAAAAATGACTTTTGAGCAGCTAGTATTCCTTTTCTAGCAACTACCAAAGTGACTTCGCTTGCCGCGGACCTTGTCAATGACTGTGATTCAGCCAGGATAGCAACAACTTTACTACAGGACCAACTCAATGATATTGCTCGTCAACTCAATATGATGAGACAACAGTGCAGCCTGCAAGATCGACCTCTTTGTTTTACCCTTCAGTATTATGGATTTGAAACATCTTTCTCTGTTGACAACGTAAGTAAATTTTCAAAATGTTTGGTCTGTAAAAGCACATTTCGGATAACATCATGAATTCTAACGATGTGGTTCAATATGCAATATACCAACAGGGTCTAGAAGTTACTCGGTATGAAATTGATGATGATATCAGCAAGTAGCATATTATCTACTGAAGAACAGGTAGAGATGAACTTCTTCCCATGGCAACTGTAATAAGAATACCGTAACGCCTTGGCATTTCACCAACCAAGTGACTTCTTTCAAAATTTACTATAGTGGGTGCTTTTATATGAATCGACTCAACTCATGAGCTGATATATTCAATGATGTTATCAAGTATATGTGACACATGAAGGATGGCCTTCAAACTTTTGACTTAAGCGTTGATGGGATGAGAGTAAATAAGTTCATTCAAAAGTATACAAAAGTAATTGTCTAGTGAATATTTATGCATTTAGCAGTATATACATTACATACCCATTTCTTTCGGTGGACCTAACCTAACCTACCCATGTGTTTGTTCTCAGTTTCAATTCATTCTCTCGATGAAATATTAATTTCTTAATCAAAATTTTAGTCCCAATTACAATTATTGTAATTTCGCAACTCTCTGAAACTTCTGAAGGTGGTCAGATCAATCCACTCAATATATTACACAATGTTGAATACATCTGAATAAAGTTTTGTCATCATAAAACCATACGTGTGACAAAACACCCCAAATGCATTGATAAGAGGCTGGAAACTAGTTCTGTTATCATTAGTTAGTAAATTTTGTGGAGTGCGATAACTATACCCGACACGACTATGTCTAGTTCTTAACATGTAGATTGATATTGGATTCAGTAGTGAATGTGGATTCAGTTTATAGTTGTAAGGTCTTAATTAAGGATGTGGATGTGTGGATGTGGATGTGGATGTGGATGTGGATTTAGTTAATGTATAGTTACAAGATATAATTTAAGGGAAAGTTGGATTCAGTTGTGGATGTAGATTTAGTTGATAGTTGTGAGATCTAATTCAAGTGAAACATCAAAGTGAAGTTTGTAGTTTGGTCATTCAATATTTTTTACATGTATTCTACAGAAGTGATAGAACTCATTTTTTCAGTTCTCCAGATATAACCAATGTTGCTCAATAAGTTACCACCACTGAAATTTTTATTTCAGTTTTACTCTGTGATTGTCCGTTATTCACCTGATTTCGGCTTCAATAACATCAAATTTGAACAGATATCAAGTTCATCGAATTCAAATATTATCATCAATTATCTTAACAATCAAAAACTTGAATCATATCATGAATATAATATACTGTCTATTCAAGATAATGAGGGCCGGTATGGAAAAATCAAGAATCATTTCAGAGATCATTCAAATGAGATTTCGAAATTTAGGAGTTCCCGAATACTTTTGTTGATATTCGGAAAGAGTATCACCAAAATTCCATTTTGTTTTTTTTTGACGTTATTCGAGGATATACTGAAAAAAAATATTTTCTCGTTGCCACTTTCCGAACTGAACAAGAAAAATGAGATTCGGTGATTGGAAAGATCACTCCACTAGCACATTGGTTACAATTTCTTCAGATGTCATCAAAATACTGTATTGAGTATTTGAAAACTCATTTAGTATTATAAGAAGGTGTTCCATTTTGTTAAAACTAAATTTAGAGTACTGCTGGAAGTGTTTCTTCGACGTATTTCCCAATTTCATTTCTGAAAGGAACTAGCAATCTGCCGAATGTCCTTGAAAGAAAATTTGTACAGATTTTATATTTTCAACAATACTACTTCAAACATCGACGCTTGATTCATCAGAAAATGAAATAAATAATGAAATTAATTCTATAATTTTGAAGGAGACACAAAACAATACCTTGCTATTGCTATCGTTAGCTGACAAATAATGATATTACTGATACTTTTGAGCTCGATATCAGAACTTTTTCAACATTTTTCTGCTGATTCGTGGCATATCAGTTTTTGACTGATTTTTGTCCAACAAATTGTTTCATCAATCTCAATCATAGCAAGAATGTTAATTTCGGTTTCTTCATTCTTTGACGAGAAAAATCTGTAATTCAGCAAATATTCAAAAACTCCTACTGTCTGCTCATAACACTTATATCACTGACATTACCTAGAAGTTGATGGAAAAGAATGGTTTTATCTGTCTACTTCTCCATTTTTATACAAACAAAAAACACTTTTCTCCATTCACTTTTTATTCCAAGGTTATGTATGAGATATCACTTACAGAATTGCTACACAAAGTAAGTAGAAGAGGTAGAATTTCACTTACATAGAACACTGTCATCAGCACCGATGGACATCCGCTGTTTCGGCTTAAGACACTTGCCTTACCGCCTCTTCAGCACCAAATCTGAATAACATAAGATGGAGCATCCAAATCATTGATAAAATCACGACTTTTTCACGAATGAGTTTAATCTACTAATGTCATCGATAACAGTACGTAATGACATTTATTTGCTTATTCGAATGAATCCCACCGATAGGAATCTTGTTCGAATTGAAAGGGGTATATTTTTGGGAGAGTTGACTTCTTTTAGCTTTTTACTTTTTATGTTCCTGGACTTGAACCGTATTTCAAATTTTCAAATTGCTCACCGATGTTTGAATGGAAATGATTCAAGGGAAGTTTTTGTAGATCTGAACGTTAAAATTGATTCACTTGCTACATAGAACTTGATAATTTTCATGCCGTTCGCAACATATTTCCTAGGAAGTTGAGAAAACTTCAAGCGAATGTAACGGAAATTGAATAGAAGTGGCCGAAACTTGATGGAAATCCATATTAAAACTCAATAATACAGTTTAATAAATGATTTTCCGTAAAAAATTGTATTGATGAGTTCTAACGGAAATGATTTTCCTACATAGGGGAGGGTGAGGCATAGAGGGGTACTTAACATTTGAACATCCCTAAAAACTTAAATAATGTGATTCAATTAAAAAAATGAAACATGGCTCAATTCCTTGTGAATAACTATGGATACATTCACGTTGATACGTTATTAATCTATGTATGTAGATGTATATGTGAATACTTATATAAAAACAAGGATGCTTGCAATGCTCCGTTCATAGTGTAAAGTGGGGCAATGGAGCATTATGGGGTGGTCATAATAAATAATGAAACACAACTTCCAATCGAAATAGTTCAATTTTTTATCAACACAACAACAGTTTCAATAAAATAAAAATCATTACAACACTTTAGCATAACAAATTCAGTACAAATCACACTAAACTTATATTATAATTTCAAAAGAAAGAGTTCAGATATCTCTTAAATTACTATAACACGTTTCTTCAATCTTTTATAAAACTTAAACATCAAAAAAGAAAACATAGAACTTTGGTACTGTTAAGTGATGATTTACAGCTAGTTATTAATATTTTTTTTAAATCAAATCAAGATAACAGATATCAACTTGAAGTTGTAACTACTCGTACTTCTCATTGAAACATTCTGACTTCCAAAAAAAAAAATAATTGCAATATTTCACCAAATCAGTTTTCAGTGCACATAAATGAGTAGCCTCTTCATCTTTTTCATCCTCTCTAGCACAAGAGTAGGGAGCCCATCGAGAACATTATAGACAACGTATCCATCCCTCGGTAGACTCTGAACATAAGTAACCACAATAGATGCATTCATCATCGTCATCAGATTCAGAGCTATTGATGCCTTTTTTTCAACAACCTCTCTCTTCTTTTGAATATTACTGGAGTTTTTTTCCAACATCAAATCGAAAGTTCCAAAGAGTGCATCACAAGTACTTTCTTTTCTTCTGTTTGATCTCAATTTTATATCTCTAGCTAACCTCTTTTTCTATTCTTCTAGTTGCGCTGCCTTCTTAATGAATAGAAGCTAGTTTTTCTACGGTGATTCTGTGATTATTGATGTTTTCCCTTTTTTCTTATTGATTCTTCTGATTGTTGTGTTTTCCTCAGACACTGGCATTATTTGTTCTGAAGTTGTTGCAATACTTGTGGGCCTATCGACCATACAAGAACAACCAACTTGTGCAGAAGCTTGCCTAGGTGGAATTTGTATATTCTTATCTTCCTGTGGTTTTTGTCAGGGCACCAGAGTTGTCTTTGGAGATTTTTTGTCTCACTGCAGTGCTGTCTTTCTGCGGAATGGCTTCGTTAACTAAAGAAATTTCAACAGGCTCAGGATTGTCTGTAGTATCCGCAGGGGCAAAATCTGCATCAGTGAAAACATCCTCGTTTGAAGGTCATATACTTGTGGCTCTGAATGTATTAATAGCAGCCGTCATTGTTACTGCAGATACAACAGTTTTCCGGAATTGCCCAGCTGTCTGAAAATGTGTTACCCCACGTCCGGAATGGCACTGTAACTAATTCTTTATTTCGCTGAAATATGTGCTTATTGGTTTCATGAAGACAACATCCAGTGGTTGTAGTCGGTGTGCAGTGACATGGAAAGCACAATAAAATGACAACATTTTCACGAGCCAAATGATCTCGAGAGATTTAACGTGTGTTGTATGACCGTATAGAAATAAAAGTGATGGATATTCTTCCCAAGACCCAGCAGGTGCCCCATCAAGCAACTTTGGTTTCATACGCTTCCTTTGAAATTTGAAGGTTGGTGGCAAATAGTTGCCAACTGCGATGAAGCAGAAAATCGTGGTCATTAGTTTTCCCCTTCCTGAGGAGGTTTGTGTTCCTACCTGCCTGTTGTCACGTGTAGCAAAGACTTTAGATTGACTTTTAGGCACTGTGGACACACCTTTTTGGAGCAAGCTCATGTTCATCGATAACGTTTTCAAAAAGTTGAGAAACCCTCTCAACGGCTACTCTATTAAAACCTATAGCTCTAGCTGCTGACATTGGTTCAGGTTTTCTGTAGCTGATATTGGGATGTCGTTTCAGGGAATCCTTTTAACCAATCGATTCTAGCCAAACCACCAACTGAATCGAATTTATGAGGAATTCCTTCCAACCAATCGATACCAGCCACTAAATGAAATTCATGTGGAATAAAATTTTTTGGGCAACTTCAAATGCAAGTTTGCGTAGGTCACGTAAAGTCAGTTCATGGAACAGTGCCTCAATCAGCTTTATGTAATTATTTATTTTTGTCACTCTTGATCGGGAGAAAACACGCTTTCAAATGTCCCATTTTCTTTTGGAAAATGCTATCGTCTAGATTGTCATGATATTTAGGAAAATAACGTTCTGATGTCTGTAGAACGTTGTACATATTTGCTGATTTTCTATAGCCCATTTCTCCGGACACAACACTGTACAGCTTGTTTCATATCTTGCATAGACCATGAATGCTCTTGCATGTGCTGACAATGTTAGCTGAAAACCTAAAAAATTAATATAGGTATCGAAATTTGTAGTTTTCAAAACAGGCTGAAGTGGGACACTTTATCATAATTGAAATAGTGTCCCCCAATTTTCTCCAGGTACCATACACCACTATGCCCTACCGGCTTATTTGAAATTCAACAGAAACTGGCGTTATCTTGAGTTTGATTCAATTTCGCTCTTTTTGATTGGGAAATCCAGAAGGAACTGATTGATAATAAATTATAACACAACCTAGTACAAGATTGCTATAACACAACAGGATTGCAGTTCAATTTCACTATAAATTTCAAGAAAACAACTGGTTTTAATAATTTTCGGTTTAATCGTTACGATAATGATTGTCCACTTCTAAGTTTTCATGACTGGTATGAATCCTTAAGTATTACTTTCAGGTAGTTTTCAACCATGATTTTCCACCATGTTCGAAGAAACAAAAGTAATTAGGAGAAACGAATCATTAGTTTCGAATATCTTTTTTCAAGTTTTTCCTTCATTGCTATAAATCCTGAACTTGTTAATGACTTTGAACAATTCGCTTTTTTTATTTTGCGAGTTTGAACCGAACTGCTGCAGTTATTCACTCCTAGAGGACCAATAACGTCTATAAAGCGGCTAATAAAGTGCAGAGCTCAACAGCATTTGGAGCCGGCTTTCGATTCAATAAACCGAAAACAATCGTCTCTGAAATTAACAAGCTGAGTTATTTTAGGAGAGCCACATAATGGTTCCTGCGGGGTTATTGGAGACCACTAACTACTTGAATATCAGTTCTGAACAATACTGGTAGGATTTCGCCGGATTGGGGTATATTTTCAACATCTCTCGAGGGTCCGAAAATTACTGGTAGTTTTTTATAACTACGACAACGGTAGTTTCTTACCTGATTTACGGAATTTGGAATTCCAACAGAGAGTAAATACGACTATAGACGAATATTGGATCGAACTGTTGATAATATCCCATAAAAAGTGGGCAATAGTCATAGGTGAGCCCAAGCGGGGATATCACGATTTATTGAAGCGCGGCAGATTAATATACAGGGGGATACCTTATACTCGGTTAAATACCTCCACCAAATATGAGCCTCATATATAAGGCCGCCCGTAGAGGTTAAAGGATCAGATAAGTAAAAAAATGGATTATCAGAAATTCTCGAGCGTGTCAGATTGAGGTAGGATGAGTTAATTACATGCTCAAAAGTGTATATTATTGTAATCTGAGAATTTGAGAGTGACGTAATTTAAGGATAAAGAAAAATATATAATCTGACGATTTCCGCAATTTGAAATAACAAAAATTCGTCGATCAAGTTTAAACTTTATCGACGAATTTTTGTTATTAGTATTAGCAAGTATTAATACTTGCAGCTGTATGATACCTATATTTCTGTGTCCGCGTTTCTATTTCTATTTCTTTTTTTCTCTATCTATTACTCTCTCACCCAGTCCCGACTCTTAATTCTGTTGCCATGACGCCGTCACAGCTGATCACAGATATTCGTTCATGATGAAGATGAAGATGATGATTAATTAATCAATTGATTACAAAAACTTAAATTTTTTTGAGCATATTTTTTCATTATTTTCATATGAATACAAGTATTCTATTTGAAAAACATACACTCATTTATTTGCTTTTTGTCAGATTAGGCGAATCTCTCTAGACAATCGTCAGAGTATGAGACAGCACGTCTAGAACATACAGATGAACCATATATATCCTAATCTGATGCGCTTGAATATTTCAAAATGACAAATTTTTTTGCACACTATAATGATGAACGGGAGTTTGTGTCAGATCGAAATCGTCAGATTATTGAATGAGAGCTTTTTTTGGGTGCACTTAATACCCTATTAGAAAATCTGACACGCTTGATTATTTTTTTTCTTTTCACTTTGAAACCTTACGTACAACCACATACGTCATGCAAATGACCAGATTAACAAACAAACATTATTAAAAAAAAAGTAGGACATTAATGCTATCAATATCTGACGCGCTCGTATATGTCCATGCAACAGAATTTTTTCACATATTTAAAAATCTATAGGCGGTTGCCCCACCGATAAAATAGTATATATTATGTAACATTTTTTACTCCTTATCGTCTAAGCTTTGCAATAAAATATGTCTCTATATCGCTGGAGTATTGTTACCAGTGTAATATTCAACATATGACGGATATCGAAAATATTCATTTGATTTATCTTGAATGAAAAATCAATTCAAACATGGTCCTGAAAATTGTTGTAGGAAAAGTTAATCAAATATCGACCAACAACATAAATGATTTATAAAATGAATACGTGGTAACAAGAGACACATATATTGATATGTATACATTGACTGATGTTCAGAGAAGGTAAAGCACAACTGAACCTCCAAAAGCCCTCCATTTAGAAAAAAATAAAAACACAAAATGTTGTTTGTCGATATTACACGACCACTAGTGAGAAATAATGACCACGAGTGAGAAATATCGACCAAAATTTCAAAAAATTAAGGACTGAATGAATATCATTCACTCGCAATAATTACTTGATGGAAAGTCTTTTGCATAATCTGCAGTGGTACAGTCAGCATGAAACCATGTGCCACGTGATCTGCATCGCCACCATTTTTCATTATCTGCCCCGAATTCACCGCGAACATAGCATGTTGATGGTGTTTTTTCCTCTATTATTTCAATCTCACGTTTTTTATTTTTGTTTGGCTCCTTAGTTTCTGTATGTTTAGTAAGTACGCGTTTTTTTATAGTAACAACTGCTTTCTTTTGTTTCTTATATCTTTTTCTCTCAATTCTTGTTTCATCGGTGTTGAGGTCAAAATTTAGAATTTTTGTTTTTTTCCTTTGCTTCGTTTTGGTTTAAGTTTAGGTCTTGGATGTAATTTGAAAGTCCTGTTCTTGATCTCTACTGTTTTGTCTTCATTATCTGTAGCTTCATTTTCATACACTTCTTGTAATTCGCAAGATGATTTGTCAGTTTTCGAAGGAGGATCTTCAGAATTTTTTTGCCTCGATGGCTTTGTCGAATCAGAAACTGCTTTTTTCTTTCCTATGGAAATTAAACCACTTGGGCCAGCAACTGGACTTGGTTTGCCAAAGGTAAAATGGGTTCATCGATAATAGCAACTGGTATCTCCATATTATCCTTGATAGCGGTAGGTGAGTCAGGTATTGGAGTAAAATCTTCCTCTTCAAATACATTCCTATCTATCACCATTTTTTCCTTTTTCCTTTGATGCTAGAACACGAGATGGTTTTTGCACGGTTATTATTCCGGTCTCATTCACATTGTGAATGCATTAATGCGTTACGGGCGAAAAGTTACTCTTTCATTAGTGTTGTCACATTTATCTGCTTTATTGAAAGCTAGTACTCTATTCTTACTAATCGCTTCTGGCTTTCTTAAAGACAATTGGGGGGGGGGAAGTCCCCTTAGAAAACCATATCCATCCTTTTCCACATGTTTCTTTATTGTCATTTAAGCTGTTTCTTTTATTGTTTGATACTGCATATACATAAGCAACTTTCTGTATACTGTTTGGTGTTAATCCATAGAAAATTTGATAATTTAATTACATAATCAGCTAGCATGTTTTCTTGTTCGTCAGAAAAAACTCATTTTCTTCCTAACACTTTTTTTAGATGGAAACCGATTTCTAAGACTATATGGAAGCGAGTAGAGACTAGCTGTTTTTCTAATTGAACAGGATTTTTGGTTAACCACATTTAATGCTCGCTTCATACCCTTCTCTGTTCAGGGAGAACGGGCTGATTCTCTCTTATAATTTCATGGCATCTGTAAATGACAAAATTTCATTAAAAACAAAGTGTACAATATCGACCACTGATTGGGACAATATCGACTGCCGTGTTCGATATTACCCATCATGATATTCATAGTATATTTTCATTAAATATAGTGCCTAACCTCAAAATTGTAATAATGCGAATGCCAAAATAAATTGACAATAACACACTAATGACATTGGTTAGAACTGATTTTCAAAACAGTAACACATAAAATGTAAAAAACCTTATTTCCTGAAGCAAACAGTTTGTAAAAAATCGGCAAAAAAAACTTCATGTTATTATCCCACATGACTGATCACATAAGTTTTTGGTAGTTTGGCAACTATGTCGCAAGCTGATAGCTCGATTAAAACGGTGAAATTACGCTCCACTTTAGAAAAATTGCAGTGGTCGATATTATCCTATTTGAAAATCTCCAAACGGATTAAGATGTGATTCTCACCAATGAACGGAGTGATGAACAACATGTTTTTTTCCTTTCATAGGTCGACAAGGAAGTCGGCAGAGACATATGTTTATATTTTTATCTTCCAAGGATATTGTACTTATTTCGATATTTGAAGTGATGGTCACATATAATGTGGTGAAAAGCTAGTCAGTCGAATATAATTCCAATCCTTATTATAATCAATATTTTAGTTACCTTGAGAATTTCATGCTCATCATAATTGCCTTTCGAAACATACACTTCTAACTAATATCTTAATCAAAACTCTCGGGCGAGAAAAAATTATATGATACAGTACGCGTTATGACTAAAAGTTACTGATGCACTGGGTTTCTTTTACATACTGAATCACTTTTAAAATATTATTTCAAAATCGAAATCGATAATAGGTAATAAACTTTCCTGTGAGAGAATTTAAAAAATGGTCATTATTATTCAAATCTAAATATATTTTATTGTTCAATTCATTAGTAATTTTTCGTATTTAACAATTTTGCCTATCAAAGAATTGTTAAGAAATGAAACCATATTTATCTCAACGTTTTGGACGCCAATATCTGCCTCCGTCTTCAGAAATGGCCAAAAAACTGAAAGATATTTGCAATTCTTCTTTTGCTGATGATTTATGTCTTAACAACATTGACAGCTGTCGAAAGAGTTTTGACATTTTGAAACTTCTTTGAGTTGAGTTGAGAAATGTTAATATGATTATTCCTCAACAATGTTTTTGATAGGCAAAATTATTAAATATGACAAGTTACTGATGAAGAGAACATTTTTCTATGTGAAAAACATTTTGATTTTACCCGGCAACTTATCGGGGTAAATTAAAATGTTTGCTTTTTCTGCACATTCCATATTGTGGAAGGTAAAAATACCCAAGAAAAAATCGATGAGAAACTTATTTTCCCCACAAAAAAGACTTTCGTACAATATTGATTCCTAATTATGAATACTGTGTCTCGTACCATGAATACAAAACCAGCCAAACTTTATTCTCTCATCAAATTACATAAAACTAATTTTCCAATCAGACCTGTGTTGTTCTTTGTTACAGCTCCATCTGTGAAAGTATCGAAAATGCTCATAAAAATAATTCACTCCTACAGTGATTCCAAACCAACATTCAGTATAAATAATACTTTCCAATCAGTCAGTTATATCTTGATGTAGAAAATTTATTTACTAGTACTAGTACTAGTCAATATGAATAATTGGACAAGTTGAAAACAATTTTCAAAGGAAATTAATTTTCATAAAACATATTGGTGTCAACAATGGTTACGAGGTGGGATATTATTGATTCAATTCTGTTTTAAAAAATTGCAAAAATAAATTCTGAACAAGGTCTACACAGATTCAAAGAATGATACTCAGTATTATGTAACTCAAATTCACTTTGGTGATCCTACTATTAATGTCGAT
>WOGP01004887.1:0-13613 GCA_015342065.1 Leptinotarsa undecemlineata
ACTTCAAAATTGAACTATCTAGTCAAGAAATTGTAACCAGTGATACTGTGAAATTCCTAGGTATTGAACTAGACAAAAATCTTAGGTTCAAAACACATTGCGAATCATTATTACCTATCTTAATTCACTCTATTACTTGATCAATAATTTTAAGACTATTCTAACTCATGAACAATTAATTAATTTCTATCATGCACAGGTGGAATCTCGTTTGAGATATGGGATTAATTTCTGGTGCAACTCCATACATTCTAGGAAGACATTTATTGCACAAAAAAAGAATCGTAAGGTGCTTGGCAGGAAAATCAAGGCAACACTCTTGCAGAGATCTTTTCAAAAAACTGAACATTTCAACTCTGACTGGATTATTTATTTTTGAGATATCTTTATTTGTGTATAGAAGAAGGAAAGAAATCCCAAAGAATTACAACACACATAATATCAATACAAGACATAAGAACCACTTGCGTATACCTTTTGCCAGATTGAATGTTACCAGTTCTTCGCCAAATTGTATTGGGCCAAGGTTATTTAACAAATTACCTGAGTCAGTAAGAAATTGTTCTAGGGAAATAGAATTTAAAAAAGAACTCAAAATATTTGTATTGGACGAAGTTTTTTATACTGTGGCCGAATTTTTGTGTACATAATTTACCTATTTGTAATATACACTCATTAGTTTTATAGTTGTATCTGTGACTATCCCTTTACAATGTATGTTGTCAATTATGGGAAATAAATGATTGATTGTTTGTACAATATTTTGACAGCTTCGGTAATCTAAAACCTACAATGGATTTGGTATGATATCTTGGGCATGGTATAAAAATAACATATAATAATGATCAATATCAAAATTTTTATCAGAATAACTGTGGACATCTCTACCTGAAGTTACTACTTCATAATGTAAGTAACTGAAAACTAAATAATCCGAATAAAATGCCTGACAGATTTCAACGATGCTAAACTGGAAGCTTTGTCAATCAACTATTAACATATTAGATAAGGCATGCAGAACCCTGGGAATAATTGGAGGTATGGCATAGGTTACCAGGACTACAAACTTCGATTCGATTTGCAGATATGTTGACCATGTTACATCCATTATCTACATTAGATGTCTACATCATCTGTTTCATCTCTCCAAAGCAATGTATTATAATCCAGTTATCTCACAAAAATAATAAAAAAATCTAAAAAATGAACTTTAAATGTTCAAGCCCGTCTCGGATATACCGACACAGTAGGTTAAATTGACTGACGCCTATAAGAAAACAACTACTCCACGGGCTAATAACCTGAACGGCGTTGGATTATATACGACAGTCGTCAGTGCAGGAATCTTCGTCAATTGCATATGAAGAAAATGTTCTGTGAACATTTTCTTCATATGCAATTGGCAATACAACTGAGAGAGTCGACCTTTAATTTTGGAACGAGCATACTTGCAGACCGGTTTCGAGCTCCTTAACCACTCGCCAGTTCAAGATAGTGACCATCATCGACCTAAAGGCAATGATATTCCATAATCGAAAATCGAAATTCTTTCATAGTATTTCATTCCTCGTCTTAAGTTGTAGTGAACATCAAAAATGTCACTCCACTCCACTCCACAATGATAAGAAAGTGTTTCTTCCTTATTTAGAGGAATCCGGCAAATTTCGGATATGCAGTTGGTTAGTACCTCGTTCACTAGACGAAGTGACATTTTTTATGTTCACTTCAACTTGAGACGAGGAGTGAAATACTCTGAGAGAATTTCGATTTTAAATTATGCAATATCGACTTCCGGTCGATGAGGGTCACAATCTTGCACTGACGAGTGGGTAAGAAGAAGCCCGAAACCGGTCTGCAAGTGTGCCCTTTTCAGAATTGAAGGTCGACTCTTTCAGTTGTATTGCCAATGGCATATTCAGGAAATATTTACTGTGAAGATTCCTGCACTCACCCGGTCGGATATAATCCAACGCCATTCGTGGTATTAGCCAGTGGAGTGGTTGTTTTCTTATAAGCGTCAGTCCTGTGTAGGTATATCCAAGACGAGCTTCAACATTTAAAGTTCATTTATTTAGATTTGTTAACTGCCTGTCTTAAAGCATATCCCACTGTGACTAATAAGACACAAAAATAATATTTTGATTGTATGAATGAATCAATGATTTTTTTATCGAAATATTGTTTATAGTAATTTTTTAAGGTGTATACATGTGAGGAGTATATCAGTCATGTATATGATAATAATTCTAAGGAGTCGTTCTTCGACGCTTCCCATCGATTTCAATCCGATTCAATTGTATTACTACGAAAACGTTGATAAAACTATTCAAAAAAGTATCGATATCTCTGCTGGATCTTACCAAATTGGTGAAATTGAATTGATAAGTAGAGATATATTTTGCCTAGAACGTACAAGGAAAATCCCAAAGAGGATCCGAACATTAATACACGGAAAAGCGAAATATTTTGTTTGAAACACTCGATTAATTTACAACCTGTAAATATTTTATCGCCAAATAATCTTATTCATCTACCCATTTTTTATGTAAATGATTTGAATAAAATCACACTGCGAGCGCTCGACCAACGACATTGATTTTCGAAACAAAGAAATAATAGTCCGTATGGAATTGAAGTGGAAGTATTGAGTCCTATCTAGAAAAATTACTCATCACCATATCTCCTATCAGCCTTCACCAAGACTTTCAACTAGCATCAACTGCTGTCAACGGAGGATTGTTTTTGGAATATCTCATGTTGTCCAATCAAGTGTTCCAAAATCAATCCAAACAAAAGGTGGAGTGGCGGAGCTACTTTCCTTATGTCAAAACTTTTCGCAACAATGTCATTGATATCAACATAAATCTAGCAGATATAGGATAAATGAAATAAACTTTCATCTGATTTCTACTGAGTTTTTTATTTAGTTTTGGTTGGTTAAACCATTTTCGAAGAGTTTACTTGAGACAGACAAACTTTTTTTCATACTATAGTTTTTGATATAATTATTTCAACGGAAGCTTATAATAATTGTGGCTTATGTCCCTGGACTTCTATCCAAGGTGGTGTTGCTCAACTTACAAGTCTGTTTATCATTATCAAAACTTTTCGATCAACTATTTCAAGTTCATTTGGAATGTCGTCATTGGAGATTCCTGTATGATTTTTTTTCAATGGAACATGCTTTGAATACTTGGTGACTTCGGAATGAAGAAGTTGTCCGAGAACTTGAAAGAGTGCTCCTGATAATAATAACCTATATAAAATTTGAAATCTCATAAAAGAAGTTGAGTTAAATTGAAAACTAGAAAGTGGAATTTATACGACTTCGTATTTATGACATACTTGAATTTTCATATATTATAGGTTAATTCTTGCTCTTTCAATTTTTTATATCGGAGATACGTATACAATATCTTATAAGTGATTAAATGAGTTGTTGAAATACACAGTACTGATGAAGAATCGGTATATTTTGGAATAGAGCCTGAATGTCGAAACCCAAGTGTCACCGGTTGATCCATATATCTTGGTCGCTAGTCGACCTCAATTATTCGAAACTGTGTCGGTTTCACACCACATGCAATTCAAAGTTAGAGTAGTTGAAAAATGATAAATTACCTTGGGTGAAAATGTTTTCGTTGAAGAAAATGTTCCAGGATCTTGATCATCGATGCTCCTTGATTTGGTAAAATTTTTCAATTTTTCCATCATGCCTTTTCTCTTCTTTTCATTTCCTACTTCACTATGGATGGATCCGCTAGATAATCTGCTATCTAAACTTGAATCTCTCTCTCTTCGACCCTTTCCGATATCTGAGTGCGAATTTAATGAATTCATGCTAGATATATCACTGTCATCAACCCAAATCGATTGAATACTCTTTGTGGTTTGTTCGAGGGACACACTCTTTCTATATAAACTTCCTTCTATGATATTACATTTTTTCAACCGACTCAGCATACCATTCGTTGCATCTGATTCATTATCGTACTCAAGAGAAGTCGCTCTTCTGATACCAATATTTGTCTTTAATTTTGTTGACCGTGAATCATTTTCGGAGGATCTTCGAAGACGCCGTAAATCTTCAGTTGTACGTACAAGTCGTTGCAGAACATATTGTATTTGTTGATGTTTTTCTTCTGGTGCCATTGATGACTCTCTTTCCATCATAGCTGGGGAAGATTCTCTGGACTTAGATTTTGTTCTTCTAGGTAGATTTGGTGTAAAACATACTTCACTTTCTTTCGAGAAAAAAAGCTCCGGTGCTAGTTGTTTGAGTGTATCCATTTGTTCAATTAAATCATTCACTTTTCGAATATCTTCATGATCTTTATTTTTATTTTGTGTTCTGTCGAAAGGAGTTTTTGTATCTCTACGGAGTTTTTCATTGGTAGTTCTCAATTTGGCATGAGCATTCCCTAATTCGAATAAATCAAATCGCAGTTCAGACAATTTCTGTTTGTTCTGTTCCTGCTCTTCTTCTAGAATTTTTTTCAGTTGATCTAATTTCTTTCTAGATTCTAACCGTTCTCTTTCTCTTTCTCTTTCGACTTCAAAAAGAGTTTGACGTAAATCTCTAGCTAAAGTGGCGGTTTCTTGGAGTAACCTCTGCTGTTCTTCCCTTTCTCTCTGCCAAGCTAACTCCATTTTGGTTCTCAATCCCATGATTTTTGTGCGGCCACTGCTAAGAATCTTTTTTTCTTCTAACTCATTAACTTTCGAGTGCAGCTCAGATATTTTAACTTCCCAAGATGAGCGTTCAGATATCAATTCCGTTTTCAATTTGGAACATTCCAATTTTGATTCAGAAAATTCATCTTCCATGCAACTTATTTGTTCTTCTAGCGCTGCTACTTTAGATCTATACTCTTTAAGCTGAAATGGAAATTAATCAAATTGAAATATTTGAAATAAATAGCACAAACCTCTTCCTGAATAGAATTCTCGCTGCCTACTTCGACTGTATTTGAAGCTTGTTTTAAATTTCCCATGGATTTCTGAGCTGATTCCAACATATGCTTATATGTATCTTTCTCCCTCTTGAATCTGAATAACTGATTCTGTAGAGACTGCAATTCCACATTAACAACGTCAATTTGCTTTTCATAACGAATTTTGAGGTTGGCTATATCGTTTTTTTTTTGTTTTTTCGACATTTTCCAAACTGAAATAATGAAAAGATAAACATATCATTCTGAAAACTATCAAATTCAGTATATGTATAAAGCTTATATATTATCCTCACTGGACACTAAAAAGAATAATAATCAATTGTCAATTAATATATCTTATTTAAAAAATACACTTCAATATCAATAACAGTTTCTGAAATATAAATATTATTTTATTTCACGAATCATACACATCTTCAAAAATTGAAGAATCTATACATCGAAGATCAAATTGTTTCTGTAAATCCAACAACGGTTACAGTAGTTGTTGAAACGTGTGTTTCAATAATTTCAAAATGTTACCTGGAAATATTGTGACCTGATAACATCAACATCATTTTAAAAATAATTGCTAAGAAATCAGATTAGGACATGGACCAATAAGAAGCACACAGAATACTGGACAAAAGTACCTGGCAACAAACACAGTAGAACCTTCATCAGGGAACCGTCCGAGAAAAGAACCGAAGAACTACTTCAATATAGTAGGGATCGGCTCAGAATAATTACAGGGTTACTAACCGGTCATTGAGGACACCTGAATGAAATGGGGCTCTACAACGGATACCTTAGCTGCAGATTATGCAACGAAGGGATAGAAACAGCTCTATACATCTTATGCGAATGGGAGGCACTGAATTACAGAATCACATTATATGGACGTACAAAATTACGCCCAGAAGAATATGATAAAAATTACGCCCAGAAGAATATGGCGAACATCCAACACTGAACCTGTAGCTGCAGTGTTTTCTGGAAATATGGAATAAATGGTCAAGTCAGACAGCTCCCAAGGTACAAAAAAAAGTTTCGAAGGTTGACTAAACGCCAGGTGTTCAATGTTTGTTCGGCAAAGCCTAAAGCGATGCCAATGCAGGTTCTGGTCCGGTGAAGTTGCTTGCAGCACCCTCCTTCGTAAGAAAGCCCGCAGCTTCATTGCCTTTCAGGCCAGTATGGCCAGGATTCCAGACCAAAAACAATATGTTGAGTCTTTCTATCGAGGAGAGTCGTTTTTGGCAATTTGCTATCAATTCAGACGTTACTCGGAGCCAAGAGCTTCCGACGCCGCTTGACTATCCGAGAATACTTTTATTGACTTGTGTATGAGGTTGGATTCTTCCAATCTCTCCGCACAAAATTGAATAGCATAAATTCCCGCTTGAAATACAGTCGCATTGGTTGATAACTCTGTCCTGGGTCTTCGACTGAAAACCTGCACCAGAACCTGAAGGTTTTTGTGATCCATCTGTGAACTAACAACTATCTACTCTCAATATGTTCTTCTCCCGGAGGATCCAGTCCTTTCTACTAACATATACTCTAGTAACATATACTTTAAGAATTATCCAAAATAGCCAAATTGAATATAAATCAATTTCTCATATGAAATAACGGTTTTGCTTTATAGGGGCGAGTTTTTGTTTGCATTAATCAGGCACCAGAGAAAAATGTATCTGACTCAAATCTAGATCATAATTCTGGTACTTATATACCTATTACCATTCATAAACAACAAAGTATGTTTCCCATTGAATTTTGGAGGTTCAGACTTGCACTATCTAGATCAGCAGTATCAGGGCAATACAAAATAAAAAGAAATCCCACCCCATCAGTAGAAAAAGGTATATGGTATCTTAAAGCACCATCCAAAATTTTTGAAATGAAGAGAGATTATCGCTGAAACCGCATTACAGCAAGTCCTCTCACTTGCATGGGATACCCAAGATTTTCTAGAAGATTATGTGTTACTCAAGAGAATGTGCTGTCAATTGGATCGCTTTTTTCACCAGTCATACCCACAATAAACATAGATTTGGTTTCAAACAGTGGCTATTGAGAAGCTCACAAGAAACCCAAAGTGTGATTGAGATACATTTAGACACCTTCTTAGTATCTGTCTGTTTGAAATTTGTTTTTTCGTTATGAAATGAGTGATGATGAAGAGAATCAGCAACAAGCAGCAAACATTTTTCTACATAAAACCTCACACGAGACAATACGTATATTTTGAATCCAAACACAACCATTCGACAAAGAAGGAAATAACTGAGACCTCAAATTATCGTGCATTCAGTTTCCATATTTCTGGATAGTTGCTGGCGCCATTTACATTGACCAATGAGACCTTTTTTCTCCTTACCTGTCACAAATCTCACAAACATTTTTAAGGTTACTCGTTTAAAGTTTGCATTTGAAGTTTCGTCTTCAGGAAAATCTGAAGTTCTCTGACTAGGAGGTCTCATCACACACATAAGATATTTAAAGCATATCGAATCAAACGAATTTTCTTCATTGATTTTTCTGTATTCTCTCAAAATTTTTGTAATTTGAATTGTGCGCCAAAATTACGTCTGTATCTAAAATGAGGGAATGAGGAAAAATAATTACTATACATACATATACATACTTTATTCATGTTAATACACAGAAGTGTTTTCATCTATGTCATATAAGGAAGTCAATATAAAAACGTAAACTTCAATTTCATTATATTTTTATATTTGACGTTGCAATCAAAATGAAAAATTCAGAAATTGAAAACTCAACATGGATTCTTCAGAAGCGATTTTAACTTTCATAATTTCATCGTGTCATACTAGCTAAAGAAAATCATCACTTCAGTTAGGATCATATAAATCGAAAAAACAATATCATATACGAAGAAAATAGAATTGAAACTTTCTATATTTTTCACCATTTTTATTTATAACTAACGTTACTGCAGTTTCGTCTATAAGGATATTTTCCAACTTATACATTAATGTATACACTTTTATTTGTAACTAACGTTACTATAATGTGTACATTAATGTATGAGTCTGAAAATGTCCTTATAGGATGAAACTGCACTAGCGTTGGTTACAAATAAAAGTGGTAGAAAACATAGAAAGTTTCAATTCTCTTTTCTTCATTATGATTTCCTACAACGTAGTTAACGGCTACATCCATGAATTTGATATCAATCAATCAATTTAATATCCAGTCATTCCTGATATTCACTATAATCATCTAATGCGTCAATATCCAGTTGCATTTTATGAATTGATTTCAAATGTCTCCAAAGCAAATATCTTCTTTTGCCTTTGTATTTACAGTTAGGACAAGAATAAATGACGTTTTTTCCACACTCTTGGTAATAATGACTCTGCATGGATCTTTTGTTCTTATACTTCTTATAACACTTGTAACATGAAACGTATCCATCTAAAAAATATGGTTTCAGAAAGTAAATTGTCGAGTACTTCAGAACTTCCAGAATATTCTGTTACACGTAAATTAAGTTAGGTAAATAGGAATTTGTTTGTCACATTCAATTACAATATTTTTTTATTATTCCAAAACTTCAGGTTTCCAACTTCAAAACTGACGAAAATCAATACAATCTTTGATCACCTACTTTCTCCCGTGGGTGTGGAAATTCTTTTTCCTGATGTTTATTTACGCTTTAAAAAGAACCATTTTCATTGTAGGTACTTGAAAAACAGGTTGACTAGGCAAATTATTGAAGTAAAATAAATACTTAGTTGAATTATATGTGACTCAAAAATATTATTTTAATTATATATTATTATTATATTATTAATTTATATTATTTATATATGTGGTATACAACACATGACAATGTTTGGCGGTCCTCGGTTCGACCTTTCGCGGTCCGTTTGCGGTCCGCCTGTTGCTGACCGTTGGTATAGAGTATACATAATGTATAGGTATACATACGGCTATGACTTTACACTGAGCGGTTCAGAAGATATACACAAAATAGTTGATCTATTCAACCATCCACCTTTCAATTCATTTTGGGAGCCCTTTTTTGAAGATGTTTCAAAACATCATTTGATTATTATTTAATTTGTCAACAATTTTTTTTTCAATAATGGATGAATCGAAAATCAAAAAACAATTTATTATTGACTTTTTAATTGAATCACTCAGTATTTCATTCAAGATATGATTTCTTCTTGAAAAACTTTTACCAAAACAAATTATTTTTGAGGAGAGAGGAAAATTTTCTCTCGACCGGTCGAGAAAAGATCAGAGAAGGCATTTTCTTGTCTTAATAAGAGGCAACAACACCAAAAAGTGTGGAATATTTAAATTTTTGGTTTATAACGACTCAAAAAATCCAAAATGGCAGTGGTAAACGCAAAAAGTTCTTTTGCGTTTACCAAACGCAAAGGTAAATTGGGCGGTGAACGCCTTCTGATAAATGAAATTTAGCGGATTTAATGAATGTATGTCTCTCGATCATTTATTCGACAATTGAATTTTCCACTTGTTGTAAGGATGAATCTTACCTGATTGTTAGAATAAATAGAAGGTACCTTTGCCCAGAATACCTAAATTGTCGAATGTCATAACTTATATTTTCTTGTATCTTCTTGGATCTTCAGGCAGCTCGGTCTGCAGCTCATTATAATTCTGATATAATTACAAGACAAAAACAATAATTCCTATTTTATATAATCAAATTTATGGAAGCCTTTCACAAAAATACATATATTCAATTGACTACTTCAAAGGTAGAGATAAATAAATACTGAAAATAGCAAATTCAACTAGAGCAATTTTTCCCTGTAACACATTTGGTAAGTTTTCTAAATTCAAAAGTTGTGGCCATATTTCATGAATGAAATGGCCCCCTTCTTCATCCAGAATTGAATTTTAGTATTTTGTAGTTTTGGGTTGTAGTTTATATACTCATACAATGCATCTTTTGATGCATTGAGACTTGTCGCAAAAATGTATACAGTACACATCTCTACTGATAATCGAAGTCAACTACTTTGCATTTTCCTTTCACCAGATGGAACTTCAGATTGGAATTGTGTTTGAATTTCCTCGGACATCTAGGACACGGAAACATTGGCTCTACTCCACATTCATATCGGGAGTGACGTTTCAATGTTTTTTCATATTTGTAATTAGACCCACATTTGGGACAGACGAATCGTCCTAAAAAGTAACGGGTTAATAGAGAAGTCTATCTCAAAATATATCATAAACTGAAATAGATTGATTCAAAGGGTAATTACGAAATATATAAGTGGAAAACAATAAAGATACAATTCAGGTAATTCACTTACCAGTGAGACCCAGTTTTCAGGTATCCTTAGAAAACAGGCATAAAAAACTCCAATATATTTCATGACTTTTTTCAAGTAGTTGAAAATTCAACCCAGAGTTTATACTATAGAATGGTACAACTTTAAACGAAGCAACACATAAAAAATGGGTAAATTTGTAGTAAGCGCATTGGTATAACTAATGCAAAGCATAAATTACTGAATGTACTGGTTTCATCTAGTTACCTCACAGCGAAAGCTGGAGAGTAAGACAAAAAGTGAAAAACAACCGTGGAATCCTGGTTTATCTTGGCTAAGCAAGGTCTGAATTTTCTTTCTAACCTATATGGCAAGAAAGATATAGGTAAGGTAGGTTCCACCTAACAGGTCTGAACAGCACTATTTCGTATTGATCACGAATGATTCTAGACTCTAGTTGGTAAAATGAAAAAATAGTTTTGAAAGCTACTTTTATGATCAGAATTTCAAAATTCGATACAACCTATCATATTATGATTTGTATTGATCAGCAATGAACTTAATTTATCATCGTAAATGTTTCAGTGACGAGAAATGCTCTGGAGGATTGAGAATTTGAAGTCTCTAGAAAAATACCAATACTTTCAGATACATCCCCGACAGTTCTCATCATTATTTACAACAAAAATGGCAGTAATTCACTTCCTGTTCCATATGATTATTGATGTAAATCATGCCCGAAAAAAAATAACGCCGACCGCCACTGGTAACCTATAACCAAACGTGATGTAGCTAAGAGCGCGCCACTCTAGAAGCAACGAGAATAATGCTACAGATTTTCGAGGAAATTTCAACGGCATTCAATTACAATATTTAAAGGCTAGCCACGAGGATATCGACACAGTCAAGTGGAAGCTAGAGTGCGGTACGCGAAGTGATCCAGTAAGGCGATAGACATTCAAATAAAAGTTGAAGTTTTAGTCGAAGTGTTTGTGGTATTTAAAGTGAAATAAAGTTAAGTTTGATTATTCAGTGTAGTCAATTTTTGGTCAACCCACGGGGAAAATATAACATTATGTTTCAGCGGCATAGATAAAAGTAATGAGTATTCTTCAAACTCAAACAATGAGTTGAATAGTAAACGAATGTTTAGCTGTTTATTGCTGTTATTGCTGTTTTATATCAATTATGACATACTTATGGAATTGACAAAATTTCACAAAACGAAACATAAAAGTAATTTTTAATACTGCGTATTCACTACAACAAGAGTTGCTTTACCTGAGAACCGGAAAAATATCAACATTGACAACATTCTAATCCAAGCAGCAACTTATTCGTCTTCTAAATGGTTCGACTGTTACTGTTTTCAATTTTATTTATATCTGACGATTAAATTATTCAATTTCAAATGAAAGAAAAGTAAAATGATAATTGCTATAACCCTTTATCGTAGTGACAAATCAACAGTGATGAACATCTACTGCAAAAATGAAGGAGTGGTTATTGGACGATAATGTAATTTTAGAAGGATTGGGACCAAAAGTGAATTTACAGTAATGCTATTCAATCTTGGGAAAAGTTGGCTAATTAATGAAGGTAGTAGTGATTTTTTCCTCCAAATTCTCTTTTCCACTGTCACTATCTCACATACATATTGACAACTGATTGAATTAAAATTTTATTGTGGACGAATAAATATTCTCATCATTCTAACCATTCCGTTAACCCTCCGTTCGAATGAAAAACACATTTGATTTTATTTTTCCTTTTTAGTTCCTCTCTTTGTAATAAAAATCAGTTCAACGAATAAAAATTATTATGAAAATATGTCCAGCGATTCTCGTTTACATTATATATATTTGTAGAAGTAACAACAACAACTCGGTACCTATATACAGTGTCACACATAAAGTATGTTTGTAAAGTATTATATATTTTTTTATTATTAGCTTTATTAATTTTTTTTGTATAAATGAGTGAAAAACATCCTATTTCCTTTTGTCATTTGTTGCGTCAAACCTGTCAAAGAAATTCCTAAAATGAAATTGAAAATAGTTGCTTAGTAATTTTCTATTTTATACCTCACATACCTACAGTTTTTCAACCTTTTTATTCTTCGTATCTTTCGCTCTACCGATATCATTGAAATTTCGTGATTTTAATGAATACAAGACTTCAATATCATATCTTTCCAGAAAATACCCGCATTGGCTTGTTACCAGAAATATAATAAGTACATCCCCTGAAATTCATCTTTGTTGTTACGAGTTCATCAAGTTTTTTCATTCAGTTATGAAACTGATTCGGATTTTGAATGTAAGAAAGTTAATATGTCAATTATCGAGCTCCTCTTCCTTCTTATTATAGTGTATTTTTTCATTTGTATCCAAATTCATTATTTTTGGACCAAAAGTTTAATTGATATGGGTATATTTTTCGAGCAAATGATATTTTTTTCGCAATGGAAAATATGAATTAATTTCATGAATCTCATATTTTTTATTATCACAATTTGACGTGTAAAAAATTATTTGCCAAAATGACTATTACCAATTTCAAATATCCTAACATTCATTGATTTATTTCAAGACCTGAAGATTCATCATTCAGGCTGTCATTCTCATTCTATACAATACATTCTATACAATACCACTCTAAACAATAGAGAAAGGTCCATTGATATAAGTCCGGTAATCTTGGAGGCCAATGATCTTCCCAATCTCTTCCTATCTCTTTCGACAAGGTGGAATATTTTCAATAAATTGTATCGAAGGCCTTGTACTGGTATTCGAAGATGGCCCAAAATTGTTTTTCCAGCGCGCTTTTCGCTTATTAAACTATCCAATCAATAGAAACTTTATCATCCATTTGGTTCAGTTGCGGTGTTGAAGAAATAGCGACTTCAGAATTTTTCCCGAAAAACTTTATTGAAGAAAATTATTATACTATCATTTTATTCTGAAATGTTTTCTGTCTATGTGAAACTGTAGATTGTGTTTCAGTTTGGACCTGTGATCACAATATGGACAGCAAAATTTCGCTTCTTTTTGACATTCATAGGTGATATGACGCATCAGAGTTTGCTTCAACTTGTAAGTCTTCTTGCACACAGAACAGGCAAAAGCTCCTGAAAGTGGTAATGTGAAAAATGAAAAAAGTATAAATCAAAAGGTTTATGTGGCAGATATTTTCACAGTTTTGATTCTTAGTATGACATTTACCTAAAAATGTGTAACAATTGTTAGTTTCCAAGTGCTTTGTGATGACGAAAAAATGACAATAAGAAAAGAAATGAGAACCTTGTTACTCCACCATAACCATGTTGATGAAAAAGAAATATTGGGCAATCAGGTATTGAAGGAATTTTGGAAATTATTCCCGATCAGGGGTT
>WOGP01004888.1:0-13610 GCA_015342065.1 Leptinotarsa undecemlineata
GAAATCTTCAACATTCTAATATTTCTTCGCCTAATAGAAATGATAAAACAATTTGAGAAATTTGAAATATTTTCTTAACCACTTTCTGAAGTTATTATACAGTTTGTTTGAAATCGACACTGTCGGGAAAGAACAAAGTTGCTGCTACAAATATGCTTGCCGTTCCAATATTACTCTACTCGTTTGGAGTAGTGAAACGGATTTGATGTAAAGGACCTAAAAAATTATGCAAACTCTATAGGAATTTGCATCCCAAATCGTTCATTTCACGGTGGTACTTTCCCCCGACAATAGGGACTTTCGAGTTTGGAATATATCATGACATGGTGAATGATGGAGTCTGTAGAGTCGTCGGGAGTTAAGATCTATTTATCTACATGGTTAACGACCATATAGAACATGAATTGGGGCATTTTTTATGAGGACAAATGGGCAAGCGGCTGATGAAGTCGGTCTAGTTTTTGACACTGAAAGAGGTGGTTACATTTATGTCACCGAGTTCAGTCACCCGTTAAGTGAAAGCCCACTATAAAAAATGCAGAGATTACTTCACTTTTGCGGCAATGGAAGAATAAGCCAATGCATAGAGTTTTGGCTTATCAAAGCATCAAACTTTCGTTTTACTCAGGTCGAGTGGTCTGAAGTCGGAAACTCAGTATGATGTCTCCAACACATAATTCTACCGCAGTCGCATGACGAAGTGTAGGGCCTGACGCGAGGCGTCTGGAAGCCTAATGCTAGACATGGCATCAGTATGGACAGCATGTGTTGTACGAAATGATAAATGCCGAATTCACTGGAGTCATTCATCAAAGCAAGACCATATTTGTTATGGAGTTTTTAGCTCTCGACGAGACGAATGTTGTCCTATTGGAGAAGGAGAAACTGATATCGAGATTTCCTGTGAGTACTACTGAGTCTAAATTGTTGTTTTGATTAGTGGATTCTTCTATGGAATGCTGCCTTCTTCATTCTTGAATCTCAAAATCATGCCGGCTTGCAACACTGGAGTTGTCGTTCTCGGCTCACTACGTCTGCTTAAGGCACATGGTTTTTGTACCCAATGATCATTTACACCTCGGTAAGAACATATCCATTGGTTGATTATGCTGATATGCCTTTCCTAAAGTATCGGGACTTCGAGGATAGGGCCAGACCTGCACAACCTTAGGAAGAAATAATATGTGCTTTGAAACCCAATATCCTCAAGGTTAATGTCAGCTCGAAGTTTATTGTTCAAGAAATGATGATGTCGTGAATTCCTAAGAGATCATCTAAAAAATTGCATGTATGTCTAGTTGTTTTGCTGAACTCCTGAATGATTTTAAATTGGTCATCAAATCGTTTACCTCATGTTTTTCAAACATTTTTCTGATCTCAGTCAAATGTGTTTCAGATCATTAATTACCGAACATTACCAAATTTATCTCGATCATGTTATTATAGGTATTCCCGTTATCCAGGATTTACCAGTAGGGGCTCAGTTGTACGATCACACCACGTTTCCTGGAATGGTGTTTCATCTGAATGAAAGTATAGGCATAAATCTATTGAGAAAAACAATTAATCCTTCCACGTATTTTCAATATTTTAGAAAATCTACAGGACCATTAACAACACTAGGTAAGTATTTTTTCATGATAATAGTTCAGTAAGATCTAGAATAGTATCTTGAATCTTGCGAGAACAATCACCATAAAAGAAACACCATAACCGCAACACTTTTGTGGACGATATTCAACTAGTCAAGATTGTGTGCAAAAAAAATAATCTGTAACGATAATTATATCATTATGTGCGTGAAAAACAGAAGGGTCAAAGTCACTTTTCATTTATCGTATTCAGTATATCTTCAAAGGTAATACCACAAATTTCGAAATTTTCGAGAAATGGGGAAAGGTATTTCAATTAAATTTTTCTACGCTATAACTCCGGAAGTTCAATGGACCATTTTTAAACGGAATTAAACTCATGTTTGATCTCAAACAAACGGTTTGCTAACAAAACATGAGTAAATTCACTCTCATCAAACGAGACGGAGAAACGACTTCCATCAGGAAAAAATAAACCGTAATGAGTAAAAAGGTTCGCTACTTCATGCCGGGGCAAAATATTTCAACTCATTACCACAGAGCATCAGAAGTGAAAAAAAATTTTTCTCAAATTCAAGAAAAAAGTCAGTTTTTTTGGTAACAAGTTGTTTTCACCCCCTGAAAGAGAATGAAATTAATATTTTTGTGCAGCATGTGTTGTTAATAATATAAGTGATATTGAATGAAATATCTTTTGTAAAATGTGACGTGTTATATATACGTTCATGTTTCAAAAATGTGGTATAGAAACATAGAAAGTTTTAATCCTCATTTTTCATGATGGTCTGCAACGTAGTATCAGCTACATCCATCAATATTTTCATCTTTAGGTACTTCACATAACATATCATTTGTGAAATACAAAAAAGGAGAGTGAACGATTCAACCTGTTGATATCTACAGTTTTTAGAATCTCGGATTAGGAATTCTTCGAACTTCAGCGACTTTACTTGCTGATAATAGTGAAAACATCACAAATTTTCAGAGACACGGTAACTGGAAATCTACCAATGTCGCTGACAATTTCATGGCAATTCACTCACAAACAAATTGCCAAGACCATTAAAAATTATTAGATGAATATTACTGGAATTTTTCTCCACACCAAACCGTTATTTTAACACCTCGACACGTGTTTTGATCACCAAGTGATATTCTTCAGGGCAAAGTTTGATCTTCCTCTTGAAGAATATCACTTGGTTATCAAAACACGTGTCGAGGTGTTAAAATAACGATTTGGTGTTAGAAAAGTTTCCAGTAATATTCATTACTATACCAAAGGTTCCAAACAGTGCATCACAAGTTATCAGATGAAAACAATCAATGGTGAAACGGGAACTTCACATTCTTGTTCTGACTTCAACAAAAGGCATTTGAATTTACAAAGCACTTGAAACAAATTGAATCCCTTCAATATCAGCAATTGCCCAAATTCTCTAACAAATATTGATTTATATGAGAATTAGAATGTGTTTTTCTGTTCGAATTTTGATATTCAATACAAATAAGAATGAAATTGTTCGAAATTTTATTCTACAAAGAAATATAATAGAGAAATGTGTCTCATTGATTTGTCTTGTTCGTATGACGACCTATTTATTTAGTGTAAATTCATATCAAATGTAGGATAGAGAAAATAACTTGAGACTAATTTCTAGAAATTAGACAAAAAGTGAAAATTAGACATAAGTTTTCTTCTCTATGCTATAATTTATTGGTTTGTAATTCTGCACGGTTGCCAAAAAAATAGTGTCCGCAACACATCTGAACTTGTTACGCAAACTATTTTGTCATTATTCAAGTACTTGAACAGTGTGAAATCCAGTAGAAAGGATTGGCATGATATTAATCTGAAGAAAACAATTTTCACACAAACAGAAGTAGACATCTCTTCTCCTCATTCTTCCAGAAATAGTGTTCTAGTTATGGTTGTGGGAATAGTGCATGAAGAAAATATTTCTATTACAAAAAGTTGATTCATCATATAATTTCATAACCAATAATAAAAAAACCTGTAAATGTAGTGAAAAGTATGTCTATTACCATTTTTTAATTATTCAAATTATTCAAATAAGCTGATATCTGTGACAAAAAAATCAGGAAAGGGCCTCGAAACGCCTCAAGGTTAGTGTCAAATATGTACGAAGTATTTTCCTTCATTCGAAGATAATAACCTAAACAATAATTTTCCAGGTGGACTTGAAGCACTAACCTATATAAGAACTGATATTTCATCTGAGCCAGATCCATCGTATCCCGATGTGGAATTGTTTATTGCCTCTGGATCGGTGAATACTGATTATGGCTTGACTTTCCGAAAAATTCTCGACGTACCTCCTGCTATATATGACAAAATTTGGAGGCCTTTGGAAGGCAAGCCGGTGTATCAAGTGAGTTGAACTATTTACACTAATTCGGTACATCGGCCTAAGCTTCTCTATTCTTCGGAATCATAGATGAATTCATGGGTGCCAGTTTGTCTTATTTATAATTCTATGGTTTTACAATTTTCAATATTGTATTTTATGACGTATATATTCAAAAATTTTCGTTAATTGTTTGGATACTTCTTTGTTTTCATTGTGGAGACAATATTTCAAGGAAGAGCATTTGCATTGAATTCATAAGTGATCTTTATCTTTACAGAATTGAAAAAGGCTACCTTTCATATTATACGCAATTTTACCCCCAGAATGTGCTAGCCACTTCGCAAATTATTCAACACGTCCATTCAGACTGGAACTTTAACAAATTATGTTTAAACTTTCTTTAATCATACTAATTTATGAAATATTAAAAATGAAAATTCAATAGATAACTGAAATAATATTAATAGTAGCCTCTATTAATGGAAAAAACCGATTGTTTATTCTTATGTAACATACCTTTTTAGATACACTAACTGGAATAAGGTATTGATGGAGTCTATTGTAAATATAGCCTTGGAAAAATTTTATAAAACATAATATGAGCACTGATATCAATACTTTTTGGAAGTACGTTAACAAAAAGGAAGGTCAAAACTCAACAAATGAAAATTTTACATACAATGACATGGAAATTCCACCAAAAGATACATCACAGTATTTCGCAGAGTTATTTGTCAGTGTGTACTCTACCAACGCCAGCAATTATGAAACAACTTTTGATAGTATTCAGGACGTAACTAACGATACCTTTTCAATTACATCTATAACTGAATCGGACTTTGATAATGCAGTGAAGAAATTGAAGTCAAAAAAATCTGCAGGTGTAGATGGTATACCGCCATATATAGTGAAGGGTTGCCATGAACGGTTACGTCACCCACTACCCCACATATTCAACATTATAATCAACAGTTCTAACTTTCCGACGCAATGGAAAACTTCAATTTGCACACCAGTTCATAAAACAGGAAACAAACGTGATATAAAAATCACAGACCGATATCTATTATGTCTGCTCCTTCCAAACTATTTGAACAAATAATCTATACTGAATTGTACGGCTATGTAGAAGGTGCCTTAGTTGAGTAACAGCACGGGTTTATATCTAACAGATCTGTCAACACAAATCTGCTATTATATACCTACGAAGCAAATAACTCCTTAGAAAATAAGGTTCAACTAAACACAATATTCCTGGATTATAGCAAGGCCTTCGACAGGGTGGACCATGGTGTTTTGCTGCAAAAGTTATGTCGATTTGGACTATCCGACAAGATCATGAATCGATCTTCAGGATCGATATTTTGTGGTTAGGCATGATGGAAATACCTCAGGCAAATTCCATAACATAAATATTAAAACGCTGTTTGTGTAAAAAGCAGGAGAGATAGGTATAGGAAACCTTAATATAGTTTCGAAGGGAATTCACTCCTACGTCAAATTACGTCATTAAATACAGAGTGTTCCATTCAACTTTGAGATGTTATTTAATTAAATGGGTGTCCAAATTTTGAGGCAATTTTTTTCGCCATTCGGAATAATATTGCAATAAAAATTTCATCTGGTAGTTAACTTTAACCTTTGTGCTAAGCATTATATTCAATCACGAGCAGCTTGTTACACGTTACAGGGTGAAAACAATTTTTTAATTATGGTCTGTATTTTTAAATTTCTGGAACTTTTTCAGAAACGGTCAATTTTTAGTATGGGAAATATAGAAGTAACTCATCTTTATTTTGATTATAGTATCTGAAAATATAAAAAAAATATAGGGTGTTCCATAAGAAAAAATATAACTTTGGTATGTAACTATTTTGGGTGTCACTATTTTGGGAGTTTTTCTCTAACTCTCTTCATTTCTCGTAGAAAAACCGAGGCGAATATGGTGGGCCACCCTATATACAGGGCTATTAAAATTCGTTTCTGTTCATGGGGATCTCGTAAACGATAAGAGATAGAGTGTCGATTGAATTGTGACAAAGTTGTGTACTTTAGAGACCTATTCAATGATGTAAAGAAATCGAATATAGGTCTTTTGGTTCTGTAGATATACAGGAAAAACCAAAAAATCCCAAATGATTTTTTTTCTTATATCTTCTTTATTCGAAAACATAAAAAATCTGTCCACATTTGGCTATTACCGCTATTACCGGTACTGACGATGCCCAATAGGCTGAAACAGCTGTCTACCGGTGGATCTTAAATTGAAATCAATATGGGAGTGATCAGGAAGTACTTATCTATTCATATATATTATCAATCTCGCCGACGTTTTGACAATGTCTCATTAGTCATCATCTTGATACTGTTGTTAAGTGTTCGGAAGTCGGTCATCCTTACTCGATACGCTCCCTACTATACTGGTAAAATGATATTTGTTACGTGTTCGGAAGTATACTGTCCTTACACGCTCTACTACCTACTATATAAATATTGTTTTTGATATTTACCTAACATAATGACTTCTTCCCGTAAAATATTGAAGACAATAGCACATTAAACGGATCAAAAGGCGAAAACCAGTTCAGCATATTCCTATCCGTGAAAACTTCAGATTCAATATTTCAAATTTTTATAGGAAGAAGAGGTTAATCAAAAAGAACTCAGGTAAAAATCAACAATATTTATATAGCTGGTTGTAAAGCGTGTAAAGACAGTCTACTTTTCTGCTATCGAAATGAGTGAAATGAAATAAAGTAGCACACGGTAGTTATTCTCTGAGTCCTAAAAATATTTATAAGTGGTACAAGCTCTTAATAGAAGGTTGAGCTGGGGTGAATGACAACGCTCACCCTAAATGACCCAGCAGCAATCTTAATTTGCTAAAAAGGGTTATAACTGTTGATGAATCATGGCTATATGGTTATGACATCGAAACAAAACTCCAATCTTCCCAAAGGTAGAGCTCAATGGAGCCGAAACTAAAAAAACCCACCAAACTCGGTCAGACATCAAGGTTTTGCTCACTGTTTCCTTCGATCACGTGGAGTAGTCTATCTGGAGTTCTTCCCACAAAGTTGTACGGAGTATATCAGGAGTATTATCCTGGGGTTAGGAGCTGTTTGCGAGTAGCAATGCGAAGAAAATGTTTCATATTGTGGAAAAACAATTCATGGCTTTTGGATGACGAAAACGCACTTGCTTACTAGTTATTACTTGTTCATAATTTTTTGGTCAAGATGCGCATATGAGAACTGTGAAATATAACACATATAATTAGTAGCGGTTATACTCGATTCAAAGTCTCATTTCATTTTCGATCTTTTATCGTTGCATTTATTCAGTTCAACAAAATTTTTCAGTGAATATACTCAATTATTCCTCATTCAAAAATGTAAATAGACGTCAGGTCAATAATGAACATCTTGAATAACAAAAGTTCAATGAAGGGAGAACAAAATCCCTAGTGATTTGAAATCAGGAATACATCCACGGTGATTTATTTTTTGAATTCATTTTTTCACAGAATATTCCCCTTCATCGCGAAATCCCTATAAATATTTCCCAATTGAAAGCTTCTGTGAACATTATCACGGAATTTTGTTTGATTTTCAAGCACTTCTTTTCACGAATCATCCTATCCAGATGAATGTTTTCTGTATCATGTGAATTATTATGTTCTACCAACTCATTGTTATTTTTGTGCTTTGTTATCAACAACATATCCCAAACATTTTCTTAAAATTACTTGGCCAAGTTGACATAAAACAGGCACTTTAGGAATAATCTAGGTACAGTTAAATTGCTTTTATTCAGAGTGGTTTATTCTTATTTCAGCTGCTAAGATAATGCTAGAAGGTAACCTCACCGGCATCCACTAAACCTCATTTTTCGAAAATATATTTTTCCCTAAACTATATATTGTTCCTTGAAAACTGACATACTATTTCGCTCACCATGTTTATCAATATATCAGCAGCATCAATTTATCAGCATTAAATTGTTCATTTTATCTTAGTCAATAATGATGGGAAGATTTTACGGGTGCGTCAACCACAAAAACTCATATTCTATGAATCACTGGTTGTTTCAGAACTTTTATCCGTTTTCATGAGTATACACGAACCGTAATAAATCAGTACATACTTATTTAATGAAGGGATTTGATGGAAGCCGTTTGTGTCTGGTTTTGGTTGGAAAAGATTCTACCGGTGAGAAAGTTATCGAAGTGCTTTAGTCCGTGGGCGAGAGGTTCAGTAAGTATGGTGGGAGGGGCAATGCTCAATTCGTTTAATTTGTGGACCGTGATTTGTGTAAAGCCGAAACATTTCGTCTACTTCCTCACAATAGGACTCTGCCGTGATGGTTTGTCCCGGGTTGCAGAGTTATAGTGAATGACAGCAGCTACTAATCACCACACAGTAACCGTGGTTTTCTTTTGATGGGGCTTTTCCCGTTAGGAAGTACCTGGGTGGTTCATCGGTGTTCAACTTCTATCGTGAGCATCTCCTGTTATTGTGAGGAATCCACTTTTCATCACACGCGGTGATCGTTTCAGTTTTGCCAAGCAAAGATGAATAGACCTCGAAACGTGACAATGTTTGTCCATCGTTGAAATCATGTAGCGCCTACTTTTTGAGATTCATCACCCCTCCAATACGTTTTGAACCATCTAAAATCACATGGGAGCTGACGCCGATTTCTTCTGCCATCCCACGCACAATTTGCGATGGGCCAATCTCCACCACGGTTCTCAGATCCTCGTCCTCACTTGCTGAGCGTCGAACACTTCGGGGCTCACTTTCGAGGCTGAAATTTCCGAAACAGAATTCGGCAAGCGAACAGCAATACTATCATTGTCAGATGCCTGGATGTTATTTTGGGCTGAGCTGAGGAGGGCAGAAAATTATAATTTTCAAAATGAATGTACTGGGAAAAATGTATTGGGAATACAAAATTCTCTATCGATCAGTATCTACCACGACACAGTAGGATGAATATTCATTGAGATATGGAGCTACAAATTCACATGACATTGAAACAGACAAAACTTCTGGAACAACCTTATAGTCGCAATATACCATATGATTAATTTCTTTAAACAGAACTTCAGATTTTTCAAGCTGGTATCTTATTGATCGTTTCTTGAAATATTTGCTGAACTTATGGTGATTAGCAATGTTGATATTCTGATCAATCATCAAAGTCTTCTTTATCAATGACTATTTGGGTTATGAGGAAATGAGAGAAATATGTCAGTGGTGGCTCCAAAGTATTGGAGTAAAGGCAGCATAGTTTCATTGTTAAATTCTACAAAGTTTTCTGTTATTCAGCTGACAAATTTGTCATATTATCTGTCGTTAATGTCTTTTGATGCACTTTCCTAGTTACAGATGAAAAGGTTGAGATTACTTATTAGAATTTTGTGATTATTTTTCATTGAAGCTAGTTCAAAGTACCTATTCAGAAATACACTTCACTATGAGAATTTCATTTGAAAGTTTACAATGATATCTATGAAGCATTGGTCAGTTCTATAATAATAGCTTAAATTTCTTACAAAATATTTCTGAAATTAGGTGCTGAATTTGTTGTAAAGAGTATGATTCACTCTGAATATTGATGCAGAATTGAGTGAAGAATTGATTCAATTGTGAAAATTCCGACCAGTCATTACAGAAAAGATATCGGTTGTTATCCTATTTCCAAAAAAACAATATCAACTACATATCTCCAATATATGCACTCAATGAGAGAATAATTATGTTATAATTGGTCGAACAGCTCAAAAATATTTCGATAAATTATCTGATGAAAATGAACATTACGGTAATAATTGACACATTCAATCATTCTATACCGTTCGAAGATGTTTGGTATTGGATCATGAATTAGATATTCTGACTGTAATTATTCAGTGTGATTGTTTGGTAACGTTCGAACTGTTGTTTTTTTCTAATAGACGGTGGAGTTCTTTGACGAGCTTCTCGCTCTAAGCGCATTTCATGAAGATTACCTACACGTTGTTTCTTCAGAATGCGAAGGTGATGTAACCAGGACGACGTCGTTATCTTTCAGCTGATACAAGTGAGGCTGAAAGTTTTATTTGCAGCTTTCGAGGAAGTCTATTACAACATTTTCATTTTGCGCAGTTTTAGATCTGAAGAGGATTTCTGTTGCATATTGGTTGAATGCATCGCAGATTGTGTTGCATCCTTCCACCTTTGGTGACATTCGTTTCCATCTTCCTCTGATATAGTATGCGCTCTCAGCATTTTGATTATTTTTTTAGAGAAAAAATCCATTTAATTTTCTCATGGTAGTTTCAACATCAAAATATCACTCTGGGTAGACGTCAATAAGCACATTATTCTCCTCTTCACTTCTCTCCAATTTTAATAACAAATTGGTTCTGTCTGATAAATTTCAAATTTCTCATTTCTATTTCAAACTTGAGGCTCAATTTTTTCAGTTATGTGTCAGAAAATTTCTCCTGAATTTCAACAAATGAGTTCTGTATTCTTGAAACTGGTCAAATTATGCAGTGGTCCACATTCGTAAAAATGACAGTTTTTCACGTTCATCTTCCTCCTTTCCCGAACAATGAAGTCCTCGAGTCAAGTTTTCTAATCAGTTTTTGCAACTCAAAACATCATTTTGTTCACCCCTTTCTATAAAATTGTTTTCAGCTA
Source organism: Leptinotarsa undecemlineata (assembly GCA_015342065.1). NCBI lineage: Eukaryota > Metazoa > Arthropoda > Insecta > Coleoptera > Chrysomelidae > Leptinotarsa > Leptinotarsa undecemlineata. The sequence goes on from WOGP01004888.1 coordinate 10,654, forward strand.
TTTCTCAAGTTTGGCTGCTTAGATATAGCAATTGTAAGTTTTCAAATTATCATCCTGTATATTATTCGCCATTATTCGATCAAAATGGTGCATTCAACTGAACTGCACCAAGCATATTCTTCAGATCTTGAAACGTGCAGCGTACAGTATCAGCTGAAAGAGAGCGACATCCAGATACACCACCTCTGCATTTTGAAGAAGAGGCATGTTCTCATCAACAAATTTCCTTGGAGAGGAAAGACTTTCAAAGATCTCCAACGTATTGCTAAATAAACTTTGATACGATTCAAACTCATTAATGAATTACATCACACCTTGCATATAACGTAAAAAATCGTCGCGATATTTATCGATATTTTACGATAATTTACGATATTTTACGATAATTGATATATACTTATTTGTTCATGTCATGATCAAGTTATGAATATTTATCCAATTCTCATTTATCTGCACCTCGTGACAAGGTATTATAATAAATGGATCGTGTAATATAAATATCTCAGCTGGTTTTCGAAATTTTGTTGAGTATATTCAGTTTCATTTATTGCCTCAGTCTGTTCATTTCATCTAAGGCACCATTGTTGCATAAACGGTATACAAAATTTGTCTAAGCAACTCAACGTTTGCCAAGCTTTGACTCAGTGAAATTGGTATAGTGGCCATCATGTTTTCTGCAATTTCGAATTTTTTTCTTCTGACATCACACATTTGATATCCATATAATCTGGGTGCATGAAATATAAACATTTATCTAAGCAACTCAACGTTTGCCAAGCTATGACTCAGTGAAATTGGTACAGTGGCCATCATGTTTTCTGCCATTTCGAATTTTTTTCTTCTGACACTACACATATGATATCCATATAATCTGGGTGCATGAAACAACGAGTCCATTATCTTCGACTATTATTCAATCGAGCTGAGGAGTCAGGTAATTGGGAGCTTTATAAAATTATTCTAAAGACATTCAACAAGGAAATACAAAAGGCAAAACGGGAGTCTTGGAGGAAGTTCTGTGATAGTATTTCTGATCAACCTCGCAACACAAGAATTCACAAGATTATCTCTAGAGAGCGGACTGTTGAAATTATGTCACTTAAACGACCCGATGGAACATTCACGACCTCTAGTAAATAAACGTTAAGCTTTTGATAGAAATTAGACTCTTGATAACACCAGACTTCCCAATTTCGAGGGCGCTAAACGCCCAAAACAAAAACGATTTGGAGGTCGTCAAGAAGGTTACCACAGTACCGGCAGTTGAATGGGCAATCAAGTCGTTTCAGCCGTTCAAATCTCCTGAAGAAGATAAGATAAGCTCTTCAAAAAACAGACTGGAAATAATTTCACCTATTCCCATAACATTCCTCAGAGCTGGTTTGGCGTGGAACTATTTACCACGCCATTATTATTGGTTGACAGCAAGGGTGTCGGAAAAACCCACACTCCAAATCAATCGTTACGACCAATCAGCCTTACATTCCTCCTGTTGAAAGGAGAGGATACTGGACGGACACATCAGGAGGGTGGTATTATATGCTGTATTTCTCGATATTGAAGCTGGGCTTATTTGGTCGATGTGAATAGGTGTGAACCACAAAAAACCCTTGCGGATTGCGATGGAGGTCGAATAGACCCACTCACTTCAGAAAATTCTTTTGAATAGTATCCATACCAGGAATGTGCATGAATGATGAGACTGACTAATCATGCATCATCATCCAAATCAAACGTGTACGCAAAATTTCAGCTCAATCGCGGATAACTGCTTTGAAATCAGGTTGCATGATTTGGTACTTAGATTTGGTAGTTAGATTTGGTAGTTAGATTTGGTAGTTAGATGAACAACCAAATTCTACTGATTCTATTGATATGTTAGATTCGCAAAATTTGTAGTTTTTCACTTAAGTACGTTGTCTTAGTGAATATAGTTCTATAGACGATATTTCATTTCTTAAATCTATTCATATACGAAGTCGCGGGCAGAAGTCAGTCAAGCCCAAACTTGTGACTATCAACAAAGTTGAATTATTTCGAGATTAGATCGATCATACGGATATTCTGAAATCAAACAGATCATCAATAATCAACACCAGAAAAGTATAGTTACTTCCAGATGATCATTTCGTGAAAAATGAAGGTGAAAATAACAAGTTTTTCAAGAAAAAATTGAGTTCTCGAATGCTGAGATCAGGAGTTCATATATATAAATATATATTTTTTCTTGAATAACTTATTACTTTCACCTTCATTTTTCATGAAATGATCATCTGAAAGTAACTATACTTTTCTGGTGTTGATAAGTACTTCTTGATTATTTCCATATTGTTTTCAATTTAAAAGCCACTGGTATGATGCCCAATAGGCTGAATTGGGCATACCTATTCTTAGATTTACTGACTATTAAATAAAGACTCATTGTAAAAATTTATTTTGGACAAGCAGGTAATGAATATTACCAAATCGTTATTTTCAACACCTCGACACGTGTTTCGAGCACCAAGTGATCATCTTCAAGAGGACGATTAAACTAGAAACTAACGCGAAGCTAACGCTATTTATGCTATGTAGATATACCAGAAACCATACAGGTGTACCAACCATACAGGTTTACCACCCTAAATTAATTTTACAATTTTGCCTTATCTATTATCTACAATACAGGCTGATTCACGGTGGATGGCACATTAGACGTTTCTGGTGAACCAGACAACAGATTACTTTGAAAATTTAATGGAAGGCATATTCGGACATTCTCTAGCCAATTGAAATATTTTCGACAATGCGGTTTTGCCGCTTCTATTAGAAATCAGTAGCAACTTTGATTTTTCAAATGGAACACTCTGTATATAATATCATTTTTGGAATCTCCAACAATTGCCCGACAACTTTTCTTGATATTTCCCTATACCTATCTGTTACCGTTTTCGAAATAAAAATTAATTTCAATTTTT
>WOGP01004889.1:0-13608 GCA_015342065.1 Leptinotarsa undecemlineata
GGCATACGAAACTATTATTACATTTTTGCAAGGTACCTCTCACTGTGAACACAATTCCATGATGATCAGATAGAAGTGGATCAATAACATTAACTCTTAGTTTATGGTCATCAAAATTGGAAAACAAATTATCAACTCGGGTTCCAGTTGTTTTTGTCACTCAAGTATCAACGAAAATCCTCTCAAGCATGTTATGCGACAGAAAAATATTTTTACATGCGCTGGTATTGTAATCAGTCAGCTTGAAATTATAATTGAAGTCTCCTATAACTATTATATTATCGTTCAAGTATGTTTTCTCTGTTAGCATTTTATCCAGATTATTCAAGTAAATAGCACTGTTACCACTAGGAGAACGATACGTGCAACATATTTTTAAACATATAATGGTAAATATATACTAGTAAAAGAAAATGGCACAATAATTGTAAAACAATGAAATATATAATATAAATAAAACGATGTAGTGTGTGGTTTCCTAATTGAAATGATAGTACCTAATCATATACATTGAGTTCAAATTTTTTTTCTGTCAACTGAAACGGAAACTACTATCCTAAGTTGAAGAAGAATAATTTCGTCGATACTGATACGTTGGTCCTGGCTAAGATACTCACATTCACCGAAAGACGGTTCTGTACATCTATGAAATATCTTCAGTTGATTATTTGAAAGAAATTAATTCTTCATTTCGAAATATATTCGTCAGTTCCTCTCAGCAAGTTGTTGTCGTAATCTTGTCACCTTTTTATATATACCAAATATCCAAATCAACCACAACATAATGAATTCGTTTTTTATCGATTTTTTTTGGGTATTTTCACTTTCTACCATCTGAAAATATGGTATATATGAAAATTATAATGGATAACTTTATCCAAGTGCAGAAAGAGCATACTTGCTGGAAAGCTGGGACCGAAGAAATATCCAGCGATGACCAGAAAAAATCTACGCTTAACAGTAGGATTTCTGACTGGCCACTTTCAAATAAGAAAACGCCTCCATAATATAGAGCTAGTGGACATACGTCTATGCAGGATGTGTGAAAAGGAAGATGAAACTATCAGGCAGGTCCTATGCGAGTGTCCGGAGTTATTGAACTCTGTGTTCGGAGAGTCTTGGCCTACACCTGCCGGTATAAAAGAGATCTCTCCCAGTGACCTGTCCACCTTCCTGGAAAGTCCAGGATGGACAGGAGGAAAACTCTTCGAGAGGATGTACAATGGGTCACATGTGGCCTAAGTGCTTTGGGCTTACATTCACCCTCACTACTCTACAGATACAGATACTATTGGAAATATAAAATCTGTTTGAATTTTTATCAAGTCCTTGGCGAAACGAACAAAGTGCTTGAGAAATAATATTGAAAAAAACTTTCCCGAAACACAATGGAAAAACCTTACGGCATGTGCTTACAAACTTTCAAAGATCTTGGCGATACGACTCGTTTTCACATGCACCCTTGAAAGAACTTTATCTTCTCTGAAATGCCTCAAAACTTATTCAAGAAACTCCTCAAGCCAGGAACGACTGAATGGTTTGGCGTTAATGTCAATCCACCATAGAATTGAAATCGACACCGAGGAGGTAATTGATTTGTTTGCTGCGAAGAAACCTAGAAAATTAAATTTGATTTTGTAAGAAATGTTGATATTTTTGTAATGGTATTCTAATAAATATATATGATCAATAAACACAATTTTCTTCCTTTCGTTATTTTTATATTTCATGTTTCTCTACTGTTCCACCAAACCAAACCCCCAATCCCGCAATTGTTTTATGGCTACGGCCTTGGAAATTAATAAGTAGTAGGTGGTTTTGAAACTGATAGACTACGATGAACGCATTACCACAACAACCAAAGCATCGGTTTTCTCCAAAAAAATACATGTTTCTGAACCGGATATGATAATATCAGGTCAGACAATTCCACTTTATGCTTCCATAAGTTTGTTGGTGTTTAAAATGGACACCAATTCGTCTTGGCACAATCATGTCACTGGAATTGCAAAAGCCGTTTCTCCAAAGCTTGGAGCACTGTTCCCAACCAGAAGACTGTACATACCCCAGCAACTTCTGATGCTTCATGAAACTCAGATCAGACCTTCTTTGGAGTTTTGTTTTCATGAATGGAGATCTGCCCCTGAGCATACCCTGAAGCTGCTGGATTTCATCCAGAGAAGAGTCATCCTCCTGATTGGAGACGCGAACATCACTTGCAATCTTGATAGTTTCGAAAACCGAAAAAAGGTTGGAGGTTTGTCTGTCTTCTATAGATACTTTCAAGGGAAGTATTCAAGTGACTTGGCATATTTGATTCCACCATGAACAGTACATATAAAAAATACGCGACGGACTGTAGCTGCCCATCGTTTTGAAGTTCAACTTATTTCACCTCTAACTTCACTTCTCAGGAGTTCTTTCATTTGGAGAACTGCGTTTATGTGGAATGAATTTACTGAGAACGTTTTTTCAAATGAATTCAATCTCTAGCGATTCAAATCCACTGTGAATCCACAGACATCGTTCTTAGAGTACCCTACGGATTTTTCTGTAGTGCCTGTGCTTTGGAAAGAAACCGATTGGTAACAATGAAAAAATCAATATTTTTCATATCCATGTTCAAGAATCCCTCTGTATCCGTTCGGGATTCCATATAATCAATTATTTATGTGAAGAAAAACATCTGATTAGACTGGTTACCAGTTTGAGCTTGAAATGAATCCCCTTATTCTAAGTTATTTCAGCTCTACCGCTATGCCTTTAGAGTGCCTCAAATCCATTTCCGAGAGTTTTCAACCCCAGTTCGTTCATGCTCCTCATCACTTTTACAAGATATCTATTTATTTTGGTAAATGAGGCACACAAGCTACTTTTCCACTCTCTTAAGTTTCAATATTAAAATATGCGTTGAAAATAGGGCAATCGATAATCCAGTGGTATTAAAGATGTGGTCGTTGGGGTAGTTTTCCTCAGTAGTACACACCCGTTTTTTATCGTAAATTAACATTTTTCATCAATGCCAATAACAGAGGAAGAGATATGAAATCAAATTCGAATCAGAAATATTGTGGGCAACCGTACCACAAATGATTTAAATTTAATATGGCTATTTTTTCATAATGGACTCATACTTGATGGATAGTAATTAGGAGGATTTTTTATGTCATTTTGACTTTCTCAATGTGGATGAAGGTTTTGAAAATAGGACACTTGGAAATATACAAAACATACGTAGGCTGCGGTGAAGGTCCAAATTTCGCTGGCTGTCTACATTCGATCAGAGAGTCTTTTATATTGGACCACTCGTCTTGACCATATTTTCACAGTTCTAGCTGGCATTAAAGTTAGAAGTGTTTTCATTGATTTTCTGCTATCGAAACACAAATAGATCAAAGAATTTGCATCAAATTTTGTGTAAAAAAAGGAATGAAGTGCTCGAAACATTTGAAATGTTGACAGTGGCATATGGTGATTTTACTGTGAGTAGGAAAAATGTTTACAAGAGTCACAGAAGGTCGAGAAGATGTGGCTGACGACGATCGCCCTGAGCGCCCCAGCACATCAAAATGTTGAGAATATAAGTAATACTAATCGGTAATAATGAGGTACTACTAACAAGTGGTAGTTAGGCCACTAGCATATAGAAACACTGACAAATTAGTGAACTTCAGTCATAATGATCTCCTGAGGACGATAACTGCGTTAGCAAACGCGGGTCGAGAAACTGTTATTTTGTTCTGGTATTGGAGAGGTGTTTTTCAAAAGATGTGTTTTTTATATTTACTACATTTTACTCATACTTAAATCAGATGATCCTCGACTAATAAATGAACCCTGTATATCTAAATATTTCAATAAATTCCTAGTCGTACACCACCGTGAAAATGAATAAATTCAAATGTTAATTGGATTATTACTGCCGGAATCTGTAATAGAGAACTACAGTATATAAGACATGAATCAACTCGACAAAGCAATATGTAAAATTTCCCCAAACTAGAAGAAAAACAAAGGGTCCCAAACCGATATCTTGAGGCGACTTGACAAAAACCGTCGCCTTAATCCAAGTGAAATACAACTGAATGCGAGTTACCCGAATGAGATAAGGGTGATTATCTTGTTCAAAACATTAATCAAGGAAGGTTGGATTCCCACTTCTTGTTAAGTACAAAATTTGCCAAGCCAACTCTGAAAAACAGACCTTTGTCAACGCCATTCTGTCTGGTACGGGTCAGGAAAACATATATTGAAAATGTTTCTATCATGTGATCCCTCTTGAATGAGTTCAAAAGACACTTTTTTTTTGGCGAAGAGTTTGAAATAATGATTGAGTAATGAAAATTGATTTTGAAACTTTGAAAAAGCAGGAGATATATTGAATTATTTTCTTTACCAACATTGTTGTTGGTGCATTTGCAGCAATCTGGATATGCAATGCACTGAATGTGTTGTCACTTGGTTGGACATTATCTTCGTCTCTGAGTATTTTTCTGGTGAACAGAAGTCAAAATTTGAAAAACGATCGACTCATATTATTATGTTCATAGAAAGTCTCTTGGATTTGACTCTCATTTGTTGAAGCTTTTTGTCAGACTCAAGTATTTACTTTGGATTTGAATCGCTGTAGATTAAATTCATCTTGAAAAACATTCTCAGTAAGTTTATTTCACACAAACCCAGTGCTCCAATGAAAGAGTGTTTCGACAGTGAAGTTCCAGGTGTACTTTATTGAACCTTAAAATGATGATCAGCCGCAGTCCGTCGCGTATTTCTAATATTTACCGCTTTTGGTGGAGTCAAATGTGCCAAATCACCTGAACACCTCCCGTGAAAGTATCTATAAAATAGAGACAAATTTTCAACCTTTCTTCGATGTTCCAGATTATCAAGGTTGCAAGTGATGCACGTGTCTCCAATCAGGCGAATTGCTTTTTTCTGGATAGAATCCAGAAGCTTCAGGGTATGCTTGGTGGCCACACTTGTGAACAATACTCCAAAGAAGGTCTGATATAAGCTTTATAAAGCACCAATAGCTGCTGAGGTATGTACAGTTTTCTGGCTCGGAACAGTGTTTCAAACTTTTGAGAAGCAGCCTTTGCAATATCAGGGACATGATTGTAGTACCAAGACATATTGGTGTCCATTTCAAAACCCAACAACAACAAGGCAGAAAGCGGAATTGTCTGTCCTGACAGTGTCGTATCCGTTTTGGAGACATTTATCTTTTTAGAGAAAACCGATGCCTGGGATTTCGTGGCATTGAATTGAACCTGGTTACTTTCATCCCAAATCGAAATCACCTCCATTTCACCATCAAGATATGCAACCTCCTACTGCCAGTAAAGATGTACATCAGCAGCCGATGTCCTGGAATCCAAATGGAATGATGAGACAAGTGTGCTGACAACAAAGCAATACATTGGATTCTTGTTTTATTCCAATAACTCGTTAATATACAATAGAAAAAGGGTTAATCCGTCCATCATAATTGGTAAATTTTTCGATTGTGGAAGGTGAAAATACCCAGAAAACTGTTGATGAAAACCTCCTTCACAAAAAATGAATTCCGGTTAAAAATTGGATAGCGAAACATGTGGTTTTGGTAATTATCCAGTGAAAATTTCACAATGAAGTGTTACTCAAATGGATTATCAAAAGGTTGTTATATGAATTCGGGTTCATCAAGCATAAATTTGACAAGGAATTGAAATGAGCACATACTCATCGAAAGACTGTGATTAATTTCTTTCATGTTTTTCCTCATGAAAATAACGATTGATTGAATCTCTTCGATTATTTTTAATATTCTCCAATAAAAGAAGCCATATCTCTTCGATTACAAGAACCTGATTTTTTTGTTATGACGAAACGTATTTCAACAAATGTTCGGAGATCTGGCGTTTTCATTGAGTCCGAAATTTATTTCTTTCATTATTCATTACGTCTGAAGCCATGGATGCATATGATATTATTATTGTCATGCTTCGTCAATCATATTACCTCAGTCAACAAATATTTTCAATTGGTGTTCATGATGTTTTATCAATTCAGGAATGTGCTCAGGTAAACTTTTTTTTGTATAAGTATTCTTCATCACTGGCGACAAGAGAATTCCATCTCACATGAGCTACAAATTTCCAAGAGGAATTTGGAGTTGTTTAGCTTGCTGTAATGAACACCAAGATTACAGGACGCTTTTTTTGGATTACTTATATTCGAAATTTTGTCCAAGACTTCCCAAAGTGATGGAGCTATTTGCAAATATTTTCTCAATACGACTATGCCAAGACAATGGATAGGAAACAATGATCTTATTAAATGGCCACCACGTTTACATGACCTGACACGCCTGAAATTTTTATCGTGAGGCTTCTTTGATTACAAGGTATTTGGTCCAAAATCTTACAATATTGACTCTGGAAATATTGACGAAATAATGGAAACAATAAAGAGGGTTTGCATGACTGTAATTTCACGAATGCTGATAAATTGCAATTAATATACTATTTCAAGAGCAAAGATGTGTTTGGGGAAAGATGGACGTCAATTTGAACATTGAATGAGATATCGGGAATGGCGTAGGTGGTTAGGAGTATTTGACCTAATTTTGTTCTGTTTTTAACTGATATATAACATGTTCTTCCGCTATATGTTATGTATAGCTTTGACTTCTACACTCCAAAAATATTTGATCTACTTTTTTGAGGAACTTTCACAGGAAATTGTATGACCATACAGTGATGTTGAGAAAGACGTCGAGATACACGTGTATACATAGCTGAATCTGTTAATACAGTGGCTACAAAAATCGACAAAAGACTAAAGATCTGTATTTTTCTTTTTATACAATACTCTACAGTTTATTAATATTGAATATTACAATAAATGATAAAATTTGGAACAATCATGAAATACAAATCAATTCCAAGAACTAAAATTATGAAAAAAGGAAAGAAAAAACATCTCATCAAAAGTGCTGCTTTGTTCCCTCCTGCTCATGAAAGAAGACATATGCCTCATCACTCACAAGTGATTTTGGCGAAATTGGGAACACGTGTAAATTATTGTATTTATGCCACGTGCCACTATATGGGTGTCTGCAATATGCTGTGGAATGTCCGTTTTAAGTAGTCTCACTGTGATTTGAAAGTGTATATATATTATAACGACAAGGAGCCACATTGTCTGCTGCATAATTGCTCATATCTAATCCATCTGAAGAAAAGTCAATGGAAACATTCAATTTGTCTATGAATCTTTCCGTCGGAAAAAATATTTTCTAATGAATTACTAAAATACGAAGAAATTTATAGATTGATAACAACTTTGTACATTTTCTCCTCTGCTTGCACCTTGAACACATTGGTTATTCATCTCCATCTAGAGTTTCCTCTCTTGTGAAAGAATCCAAGCAATGTGACAAAGTAAACGGTATTCAGAAGAAAAGGTGATAATAGAGTCAAATGAACGAAACACTATCGAAAGTTTAATTAGCTTTATTAATATCATTCGAAATGGAGGCGGTAGAGACAAAAAACAAATTTCGACAATGGCGAATATTTCAACCGACTTAAACCGACCTATGCGGTATGGCAAATAGTTAGATCAGCTAAAATAACTGGCCTGTATATTTCCAATTATTCAGTTGACATACTTACTATTCAGTTCAATATTTCATCATGTTGGAAGCTCTGAATACTACAAAAAAATCATTAAAAACATAACAAAAACATAAATTTCACTGGCTGGTGGAAAAATCATTACATCCTCGCATTTCAAAAACAGATCATCAAATATTCATTTGTAAAGTGCAGTTTTCGATTACTGATTTCGATATATTGGAACTGATTCAAATGGGCTTCATCAGTATGTGATATTCACAAGTAGGAAATTATAAATTTTCCATTACGTTACTTCGCAACTTGAAAAATATCACAATTTATACACGAGACTCACAGAAAATTACAATTAATTGTCCAATTCGAAATTTTTTTCGAGACAATACATTTATATATCAAAAGTGTGATGCCTGTTGTGTGGATAATGCACTCAATTTACGATGAAAAGTGATAGTTTTTATAGTCCATTCGTTTTTTGTAAATAAAAAATTTACTTTCTACTTCTTCATATTAAAAAAAACTAGTCTATTTTCTTCTTTTTTTCCTCCAGAAACTCTCCAAATTGTTCGTGTTTGATTGATAACCTATGTATTTTGTATATTGAATACAGGATAAAGAAAATATCTTTTGTTTCATTTCTACTAAGATTTTCATTTGTTACGACTGGTTTCGGTTTATTAAACCATTTTCAAGTTAACCGAGGCATTTTGACATGCAAATACCCAAAGACAATGTGTTTCCTAACTTCGATACGCAACTACAGAGGATGATTTGTTAAATCATTTTGACAAAACAGTTTTCATTAACATGTCCGAAGTTGCTTCATTTCTGAGATACAAGGCTTTGAAAAGGTATTTATAAAATATCACAAATATCCTTATACTAATTTAATTGAACTTTAATATAATACACTTATTCAAAATAATGAGGCGCTTATTTAGCCCTAACTAAATTGAAATTATTAGGTCCAGTGGAAAAAAGTGGGAAAGAAAGTACGCTACTGACTTGTTGTTTTAGCTGCTTTGGAGACTAGCTGACAGTAATGATGTTGTTATATCAGTAAACGTCAAAATGGTCAATTAGCAGTGATTCCATTATGAATAATTTTACTAACGCTGAAATGGCTGATATGCACTTTATTTATGGATTTGCAAATGAAAATGCGGAAGAAGTGCGGATAATTTATACTGGGACTGATATCTCAACAGAGTAAGTAATTCCATGTGTTAAAACATTCAGAACGATACATGCAAGGCTATGTGAAACTGGGAGGTTCAGTAAAGATGCAGGTGTTGGAAGACCAGAAACTATAACATCGCCTGAACTAGAAGAAACTATACTTGATGCGATAGAAGAAGACCCTTCAAAGAGTTCCAGGAAGATTAGACTGAAGCTGGAAGTCAGTCCAAAAACCGTATGGACAGTTCTGAAATCTCCTTTAATCACGACATATACAGCGGGTCCAAGCTCTACTTCCTCAGGATTGTCACTCAACATTAATGTTTTGCAGGTGGTTGATTCATACGAAGGCACACAATAATAATTTTTTACCAAATATTTCCTTTACGGACGGAGCAAATTTTTCACGAGATGCTTTTATGAACATTCACAAAAACCATTTTTGGCCGACGAAAATCCCCACGTTATTAAAGAAAGTCATTTTCAGGAACAATTTTTGCTGAACGTTTCGGTAAGAATGATTGATGGCTACCTAATTGGCTCATTTTTTATTCCAGCAAAATCAACAGGTGAATACTACACAAACTGTTATCAAACTTCAAATAACTGATAGAATTTTTTCAAAACGACCTAATGAATCACTCTCTGAAGTTTTGTACTGTAGTTAGGAAACACCCTGTACGCAATGATAAGGTCAACGTCCCTGAGGTACCTGAAATAACGAAAATGTTACCTGGATTGTACCAAAACAATGATTATTCAACTTCTATAAAATATTAAAATTACTGACAATTGATCCAAAAACGTTACTCCTGAATTGCTCCAAATACCACTAAAATATATAAGGTACCGTGAGTATATCTAATCAGATGAAAAATCTGTTTCATAAGGACATATGGACATCTACAAGAAATAAACCACACAATGAATAAAGAAACCATGAAAGCTCTCCATACGTTCAATAAGGAAGGGGAGATGAATTTGTTGGAAGCGATTTTTTTTACAGAACGAGCCACGTAACATATTTACGGGGCTAGTTGTAATTTGTTACAACTTTATTTTCTAAAGATGTATATACTTGAATGTCATATGAAATATGTACACACATGTATAATTGATTTATTGAAAACTATATTTGAAAAGAATTCTTCTATTTCAAGACTATGTTTTCTATTTCAATATCAAGCTACTCCAAATAGATGCACAGCATTTACCAGTCTATTGCTATCCTTTTTATTTTCACGGATAAATAGCATGCGCACTCTCTTTCATTCAATGGACGAACTACACACAGCTGCAATGCTGTGTCCTCTTCTATCGCATGGGATGGTGCACTGGGACATCTCTGTGGCACGTATTCACTTGCAGCAATATTTCACAACCGGAATTTAGGACTGATTTTTCCCAGACAACCCTTTACCACCATGTTTGTAATAAAATAATCTTGTTGTGACGGGAAAAATTTGTCAACCTAACGTTTGCATATTCTATAAGCTTCATACTTTCGATTGGTATGGAATTTGTTTTCATTAACCAACCAATGAAATAACTGAAATTTTTTATTGACATATTTAATTTGATATGTAATAGTTTTCAGCTATCAAGCAGCTAGGTGAAAGTCGTTTTATACTGGAATCCTATACTATATATCTATGAGCAATATAACAAAGTAAGTTAGAAAGTTGAAAAAAGATGGATAATTGAATGAATGAGATGAAACCTACTCAGTCACGAATGCATCATTACACTGGTAGAAATGTAACTTATTGGTGGAGTAAAATTGGTGGAAGTATAATGATTTTTCTTGATTTTTCTACCTTCAACATCAACATCGACATGGAAAACTATTTGAAATCATCCAGAAGCTTTTTGAAGACACACTGATGTTTTCCTGTTTAAAATCTAAGCAATCATGATTGTGGTAATTGATTTTTAAATAACATGAATGAACAAATAATGTTACTGTTTAAGTCTGTTGTTTTTCTGGTAACCATCTGTCACAACCCTAAGAACGACAATCCTCAAAAGTCAATTCTAGTACGAGCCATGAATTAACAAGGTCTTACTTTCCAACGTGCCAAACCAAGCGTGGGAGATGGAACAAAACAACCATGTATTTTGTTTGATATGATGTTTAACTTTCGACAGGAGAAAGTGAAGTGTTAGAAAAAATAAACAAACTGATAAATATTGCCTTTCAATATCGAACATTATAAAAGTGAAAATGTGTATTATATGTTCGGAAAACGTTAAGAGCTACAACAAATAATCATTATTAACAAATCTTATAATTTAAGTTTTTATTTTTGTGAGACGAACGAAGTGAAAAATACTGCAGCAAATTTGGAGAACGGAAAAAACTGCCCTAAGCTTTGTATCAACGCTCTATTCCTGACCCTTGTTCCGTGAATGATGTATTATGTTTTAGGAAACCTTTTCCATTATATTATCAACAAAACATTGAAAAATAACACAGGTTATATTACAATATTTTCAAATTCACTTAAATTATCTTTCCACATTCCTAAAAGTGTAAGCAAAGCATTGAAACGAAAAACAGCAATTTTTCAATCCATGAAGTACATAAGGGGTTTAATGAGAATATGGCTGTGTTTATTAAAAATAATGAAGAAAACTTATTGTATTCTCGATCATCAAACATGAAGAGGAAAGAGGTGATTATTCAACTGTCATGTGCAACAGGAAGTTTTAATGATATCTAGATGTCCATTCAGAAGGTGTTTCCTGCATGTTTTCTATTGGTGGTCTTCGTAAAGTATCTGATTACAAAGATTGTAATTGGTAGGGTGAGAAGGAATCTGAAAGGAGGGAACGCACGTTGATTCATATCTAATGGCTTCTGTGAAATTCGTTGAGAATCAATGAATGGACGGGCCTCGTATTGTGAACTTGTGAAATGAGTACGGTGTTACCTACTTTTATCGCATACACAAAACGCAAAGATGAATATCTATATAATATAAAAAACGACATTTCTTAACAGTCAAGACAGACGGTGTATTTGCGTAACAAGAAGACATTTCATTTCCTTTTGAAAGATCAAAACAAAACAAAAATAATGCACTACAATGCATATTGTGTATTTCTGAATATGTTTCCTATTGTTTTATTTTCTTCTGCTCAAAATCGAGTTGATACTAAAACCAAAACTTGAATGTAGATTTGGAGATGTTTGTGTTGCACCTTTTCTGTGTGATTTCAATACTCATAGGTATACATGATTATAGAGTTTAGGAGTAAGGTATGATTCAAGCAGTAGATGAACGAAAAATGATTGGTGGATAAGATTGAGGATAGAGCAAAATCACATAAAATCATGTTGGTTGTTGTACTTGAGCATGCTACAACTCAATATTATATTTTGTAAATATATTTGGATTCTAATAGTGTCTGTTGAACTGAATTGATATTCCGTTTTTGAAAAATATAAGCAAATGATTCCGTTGAAGAATTTAATTATTTCTTCTGTATAGATAATGGGTCATTCATTAAATGACACTTCCTTCAAAAACTCCGTGGTTTGAGATTTTAATTAATTCATGTTCATTCTGTATCGTTATGTCCACCAACAGATTCTCTTCGAAATGTTTGAGTCAAAAAAGCCAAACTAATTGCCCTCCATAATTCATAACCAATATTTAACAATCAATAAGACAGGGGCAGGGGGGCAGTAGCCCCCCTCCATAGAGATCAAATGTAGCTAGCCGCAAAGCGACCAAATTGCAAGCAATTAACTTCTTTTCCTATTAATAAATTCCGCATCGCATGACAAAACGTAAATGAATTCACAAGGTTGTTCAACGATGAACCATCAGGAAAAGACGGGAGGAACAAGCGATCCTACGCATAGAGTACACCAAAGCCCTCTACTTTCATTGCTCGTCCCACAAACTGAATCGTGTTATCAATGATCCAAATTTACTTCCTGAAATTAGAAATGCCATGGGAACCACCAAAGATAGTCTGAACTTTTTTCGGGAATCAGTTTTGAGGAGGAAGTTGATCCCTAATTTTACCAGACTTGGCGAGACAAGATGGAGTGAGAAACACAAAACCATCAGAGTTTTTAAAGAAAATCTTCCAAGCATTCTGGAAGCCTTAGAAAAATTATCTCAGGAAGGAAATTGTGCAACTCGGAAAAGTGCCTATCAACTTAATGCAGCTACCTCCAGAATTTCTTTCATTCTCGGGATTATATTGGTAGCCAAATACTCGGCTTTGATGGAACCCGTTTTCAACGTACTCCAATATGTAGCTTTTGACGGTGTCAAAGCTTCAGAACACGTTGAAAAGATTTTACTTTCAATTGAAAACCAACGTGAAAATTCAGAAAAAGTGACAAACGATATTATAAAGGAAGCTACTGCGCCAAAAGTCGGACTGGAGGAGGACATTACATCAATGCGCGTATTACGGGAAAACAACGTCATAGAAGCAATCATCCAGCAGAAAGCCCTTCAGAATACTGGAAGAGGTCTTGAGTGATACCATACTTGGATTCAATTATCACCTCCCTTGAAGTACGTTTTGCTGAAGAAAACACGCCATTATTCGCAATATCTAAGTTACACCTGGCGCAGATGCAAAAGATGACAACTGAAAGTCTGAAACGAACTTATGAATCTATTGCCCAGTTTTATGATTTACCGAACATAAAGAATGGAATCGACCTTTGGCAGCAATTGTGGCACGATATACTTGATCTAACAAATCTTACAGTTGTTGATGTCCTGAAAGAAACAAATTCCTTCTTTACCGAAACGGAAAAAGCATTGAAAATTTTGAT
>WOGP01004890.1:0-13606 GCA_015342065.1 Leptinotarsa undecemlineata
CATTGCACATTTGTCTATCCCGAATTTCATACCGATAGCATGCGTGTACTCTTCCACCACTCTCAAGGACTGATGGAGATCCTTCTCTCCAGAGGCACAAAGTTCAAGATAGATAGGTAGATACACAGCACTTTATTTCCAACAGGGATTCACTCAATTACAGGAAATGTACAAAGGTGTTGATGAAAATAAATGCAAAATAGTAAAATTAGTTAAAAAAAATTGCTACAACTAAAAGAAAATTAGTAGAAATAGAAATATATCACAAGAAGCGAAAAGAAAAAAGGGATCACAGTTATAGGTTCCTAGTGAAAAGATCATCCCTATAAAACAAATGGATGACCTTGTGCCTCCGGTTTCCGGGGATACCACAGTTATACCCTCGAGTATTTCTGAACGCAATGAATAATGGCAATAGTAAGATGCAGAAGGGAAGGGGACTGAGGAAATTACCTATATTATTATTATAATCAATACCTGGGTGAATTTACTGAGATGACTGGACTACATATAGTTAAAAGTGGACTAATGCTTCTTCAACTCTCCACATGGGATCTATCTTCTGATTTGAATATATGTCTGATATTAGATAAGGATTTATCCATTCAACGTCATTTCTATTTGTGAAACCGTCAAATTTGTGAAGTATTGAAATAAAAACGTTATGATAAAAGGTACTAAAAACTGTGTAACGCCTCACTCCAGTAAATCGTGGACCCTCGAAATCTGTATACAAAAGCAGCATTTTCCCCAATCCTCCTAGAAGCAAGTAAACTGAGAAAATTCAAAAATTAAAAATCCAAAGCTGATTACAGAGAAAGAATTCGAGCAAGATTATTGCGCATCGGGGTGTCGTTGTTTGCAATGTCAACAATAATAACAAAAGCGGGCTCTACAATGGGAAGATCCACCGCTGTTTGGGTTCAATGAAAGAGAAGCTATGGATGGGAACAGTTTGGCCTTTTATTAGATATGGCGGCCTTTTTAACTCGCTCAACCGAACGATTTTGAAAATCATGCCGTTTAGTAACGAAATTGTGGCGGCTACCGTTTATCCTCAATTATAGTTTTCAGCTCGGGTACCTCTGCAATTACAGTGGATACAGGGTAATTCGAAAAGTAAGGCATGAAATGAGTTTCATCTGTTCAGATGGTACATAATTGAGAAACCCAATTTGAATTCTGAAAATCTGAAAATATTCAGGTGTAGATTTCTCGGAAAGGATATAGCTCAAAAAATTCAATTGACTACCTGTAATATGAAGTTTTCAATAAATTAGCATGTGAATTAATTTTTATAAACAAATGATTGCATGAAAACGAATGCAAAACGAAAACTATAAAAAACCATCCAGCTTGTGTTTGAGATAAAGAAGTTTGAGATTACCAAAAACCATTTCAAAACAAGCAAGCCTCTAAGCGAAGTATCAAGTGATATTTTTCACTTATACTCTTTTAGTCATCAAGATAATGCAGCAAGTCACAAATTCAAGAAAACAGTGGCAAAATTGTATGAATCTATAAGTCAATCAAAACAATGGAAAAACTATTCGTATTCGCCAGATTTGACTTCCAAATTTTACAAATAATCCTGAAAAAAAGCTAAGCCTCTATTAGGAAGGAAATAATCGCTGGAAAACGGAACATTTGAAGAAAAAGAAGGTGTTGTCTTATCAAAATAATGCACCAGGTCAGAAATTAATAAAAACGATGACAGAATTACATGAAATGGGTTTCGAATTGCTCATGCAAATACCCCTTATTTTCCAGATCTAGCCCCAAGTGACTTCTTTCTGTTCTCAGACTTCAAGAGAATTCTATCTGGAGAAAAATTCAGCGCTGGAGAAGAGGTAATCTAGATCCTTTTTTTTCAACCTATCACTTCATCTGACGTTCTCAATGTTCTCAATGAGCTGGAAAACTCCAATTGATTTGATGCGTACAACGTCAATAGTAAGATAATAAAAGAAACATGCACATATTTGATTGAACCTCTCACTTTTATTTTGAATTCTTGTATTAGCGAAGGATATTTTTCAGATGAATTCAAAATCAGTAAAATAATTCCACTTTTCAGAAAAGGTGATGAAAATCCTACTGAAAACTATCGTCCGATTTCCATCCTTCCCATTTTTGGAAAAATTTTCGACATAATCCTAAAAAAGCTATACCTCCATTTGGTAGGAAATAATCTTCTGAATGCGGTTTCCGAAACGAAAGTCCTGCTCGATTGTTCATGCAGTAGCTCGGGTTGTGAGGGATAAAGTCGACGGGTTTGAAAAAGGTCATTACAGTGCTGCGACACATTATGACTTGAGTAAACCATTAGACTGTTTCTCATATTAATTTGTTACATAAATTGAGAGAATGTGGAGTCTGAGGTGTGGCACTTTCACTTCTTTTCATCGTATTTGATGAATAGAAAAAAGCTTCTTGA
This sequence comes from Leptinotarsa undecemlineata, assembly GCA_015342065.1. Taxonomy (NCBI): domain Eukaryota; kingdom Metazoa; phylum Arthropoda; class Insecta; order Coleoptera; family Chrysomelidae; genus Leptinotarsa; species Leptinotarsa undecemlineata. The sequence continues at coordinate 2,438 of WOGP01004890.1, forward strand.
TCTAGGCAATAACAGAATATCTTATCCAGGAATATTATAGACATAAAGAAATACAAAATTGCTATAAAATCATTTCTACGCTACAATAAACTTATTATTGAAAAATTATATTGAACACATATACTTGAAAGCTCCATTCTCCAGAAATATCAAATGAATATATAATGTCTGACGAAATAAAAAACATCCTTTTAAAAATGGGATACCTATCACAACACAAACACATTTGCGCTTAGGTGAAAGGTCCCAATATATGAAGGGGGATAAGAAATATTTATATATTATCATTAATTTAGTATTATAATTTTGTATTATATTTTTTTTTTGTATTATAGTATTATATAGAGGTGATATTTTGAAATGCTGCCTCAAATCCATTGATCAGACTTTTGTGTAATCCGGCTAACAGTGTTTTTCATCATAGTATGATAACTCAGTAACCTATTTTGTATTTTTTCGATTCTGATTAAATGTATCTGCGGTTGGGATTACCAAAATAGAATTCAACTCCTGATATTGGTCTTACAAGTGTGATATAAAGATATTTCATCTTGAATATGTTCACAAACGAATAGCTAGATAAATCCCAACATTTTGTTAGCACTTTCACAAATTTTATCGAAATATTTCGAGAATGACAAAGTGTGATAGTCTGAAGATATTTCTTTCACGTCGTTTTTTCTGTTAATTAAAGTATCTTCAATTTTGTAACCAAATTCAATGAGTTTTTTTTGCAAAGGAAAGTATTATTTATTTTCAACGGTCCAATTATATACAGGGCTTTTCATGATGAAAACGGTTCAAAGTAGAAATAGTATTATCTGAACAAAGTTAATCTAAAATTGGATATAGAGATCAAAAATGTTGAAATATACAGGGTGTTCCATTTGAAAAAATTGAGTTCCACTCATTTTTTCATGAGATCAAAGTATCTGCATTTTTTGAAGACCCTGTATGAGGAAAATGAAAATATGACTCGGAGTGAAGATCCTCATAGTATAACTCCACTCCATTTCAAATTTGAACCTTTTAGTGCAAGAGAGTTCAAGATTATCAGCATTTATGAAAGTTCGTGTTTGGTAAAAAAACATCGAAAATAATTTATATATTCTAAACGGTGATAGATAGGTATAGGGAAATAGTATACGAATTTATTGACAAAGTGATAATGAATCATATTATGATATTATATACGGGGTGTTCCATTTGAAAAATCAAAGAAGCGGCTACTTTATAGTAAAAGCGACAACGCCGCTTCGTCTAAAATATTTTAGGCGTGTAGGCCATATTGACTTATGCATACTGTGGAATTTTCAGGTTGATCCGTTGAAAAGTTTGCCAGAAACGGCTAATTAACGCTCATCATGAAAAGCCCTGTATAATCTTCAAACAGTTCATAATTAATGAAACCATTTTCAACGAGAAGAATAAAGCTAAAGAATAACTCAAGAAAAATAATGGTGATTAGAGGTAATGATTTTGATTAGAGGTAATGATCATTTGATTAGACGTAATAATTCTGATCAAAAATTATATGACCACTTATCAATTGTAAGAGTCAACATGAAAATCAAACTAGAGGAACTCAAGGTAAGTAATGGTTATTAGAGGTAATAATTCTGATTGGAAGTAATAATACTCTGATTAGAGGTGATCATTCTTATAAAATCATGGTCGACAACTGTTTGAGTGAGAGAGTAGAAATAAAAATCAAGCAACAGTAACTCAAGGAAAATAATCGTGACTAAAGATAATGATTCTGATTGGAGGTGATAATTATCTAATTAGAGGTAATCTTTCTGATCACAGATGATAATTACATGAGTTAGATAGAACTTATGGTGATCAGAGGTAATAATTATGATTAGAGGTAATAATAATCTGATTAGAGGTGATAATTCTGATCAAAATCTTGCTTGACCACTTTCTGAGTAAGAGAGTCAGAATGAAAATCAAACTACAGGAATTCAAGGAAAATAATGGTGATTAGAGGTAATAGTTCTGATTGGAAGTGATGATTATGCGACTAAAATCATGGTTGACCACGCGTTGAGTAAGATACGGTAACTAATGAAAAATAATAGTGATTAGAGGTGATCAATCTGATTAGAGGTAATGATTATCTGATTAGAGGTTATCACTGATCAAAATCATGCTTGAACGCTCATAAGGTTAAGGAGTAAAAATGAAAATGAAGAAACAGGTACTCAAGGAAAAGATTCATCCAATCCACATCGATTTACTGGTACGACAGCTATTAGTCTTTTCCACTGGCACGAAAGCAGCTCTTATTCTGCACCTTCACTACAAAAATAATTATCTAAAATAACCCATAAAATCGAAAAGGGCAAACAGACAAGCGACGTTCGCTTTTCCGAATTGAACTATTTCCCAACACGGATTTAAAATGTTTATAGGACCCTAGAGAAAATAATTAGACAACTTTGCCTTCGGTTCAAACTACAATTCATCTAAATGCATCTCCAACGTAAACAAAAACTGACATCAAAGACGCCAGGAAGATAGAAATAAAACAAGCGAGCGCAAGTTCTCCTTTCTTCAAAAAGGCGTCTTTTTGTGCGCTTGAGTAATTCGTTATGGAAGCTTTATATTAGTCTCGCTGTTTCTTAACAGAGTTACGAGTTCTCTAGAAGTATTGTGACTGAGCGGGATATTCTATATTTTATACCTAACCTTTCTCCTCATTTTGAGTAAAACATTTCCAAAGGAAATGTTATGTGCAGAAAATAATGATTTTTCTTCAGTACAATGTTGAGTATTGAGTTGTAGAGTTTTTTTATGCTTCTTGGGCATCAATTCCCCTTCAGCACTGGTAATTTCAAATTACAATTCTTTTCCGTGAGAACTTAACAAAACCTCCATTAAAAAAAGTTGAACCGAAATGAAACGATAATAATGGTTCCCAATCATCACGACACAATACACGAAACCAGCGTGTGTGCATTCAAGTTGTCGTTTGGTAATTTGATAAGTACAGAAAACCAAAAGTGGATAACGAATTGTGATAGTCAAGAAAAACGAATCACTGTTTCTTGAGCGAGGTCCTGTTTTTCTGGAAAGGATAATTGTTACACTATATCAGAGCGAAATCGCATCCAGGCTTAAGTGCCATTACAACTTAGTGAGAGAGTATGAAACCACAGAAAAACTCGACAATAATTCAAGTGGTAATTGCGTCACGACATGGGCGTAGCGGCTTCGGATTTCCACAGGGGTGTCTGGAAATTGCTGGTAGCATTTAGATTGAAGAAATGAATGAACTTCATTTTAGAAAGCCTATTATACATACATATAAACATATCAGTGTATGCGTTACCCAAAAAACTAGTCATTTCCACCTTGGAAATACTTATATTTTCTTACTGAAATAGATAGGAGGAGTACGTCATCAGTAATTTTTTCAGTGAGGTGTATTCAGAATCTGGTGCACTTTTGAACAAAGTTAGTACAGTGAATAATAATGTTCATATTCATTTTTACCCCATTCAAGAAAATGAATGGCTAATGAATGACTAAAAAACTAAAGAAAAAACTGACATCGGGCTATATTAGGTGTCTCATTTTATATATTAGACAATGGAAGTCTGAACAAGTGAAATTTATCATGAAACATTGTCAATCACCTTCAAACAAACAATGAATCTGTGTTACGAGGCCCAAAAATTCACATGGAGAATCAAGATTTGTTGCGCTTGATATTTCTAAGGCCTGAAAGTGTGTGGCATGAGGGTTTGTTGGCCAAACTTCGATGATATGACTTGTCCTATCCCCAGGGATCCATATTGTCTCCAACCCTCTTTTCAATGTATATCAACGACTTATTGAAAAAAAAAACAAGAATCCAATATATTGCTTTGCTGACCACAGCACACTTGACTCGTCATTGCTTGTGTGCTTGTGTTTTGTCCTTGACAAAATTTGTTTGTAAAATTCATATTCTTTTATATTTGGAAAACAGCGCTATTTGTAGTCCCTGAGATTAAAGCCGCGTTGACGCCTATGAACAACAGTTGAAATATATAAATCACTTTCAAGTACCTCACTAACGACTTCAAGAACTGAAAACTTCAAAATCCCAGTGTAGATGCACTTCATAACTTTATGTTTCCCGTAATTTATTCGTCATCTACTTAACGCAAACTGAAATGATACGAGTTTGTGGCTATTTCCAGCCGGAGAGATTTCTCCCGTACATAAATTGAAATTATTAAAGTTGTTTGAGATTCCAAAACACGAAACTGTTCAGAACTTGGAATGAATGGCAAATTCTGATGAATCTTCCAAAGAAACATGCATTTTGGAAAGAGCTTCTGAATATTTTTGTTAATTAACATAGAACGAAGCGGAAAAAATTCCAAGTTGAAATTGATACTGAAATATAAAAATTATAAAATCGCAAAGAACAAAGTTAGTACAGTAAGCGATTTTTTTTTGAAGGTACGTTCGAAATATTGCCCATAGAGTTCCAAATGATGATGATGAATGGCGGTTCGAAAATTTTTATGTTAAAAACATGCTTTTTTTAGCTTCACCTGTATGTATGTATGTATGTTTGTTTGTAACTCTCAAGCTCAGGATCTGTATTTGACAGAATTATCGACATTATTGCTTGATCTATTCTCAGGCAGATGGCGCTGTAACATCCTTGATATTTCTACATTATTTTAATTATTAGCTTCACCTGTATGTATGTAGATTTGTTTGTAACTCTCAAGCTCGGGATCTATATTTGACAGAATTATCGACATTATTGCTTGATTTATTCCCGGGCAGGTGGCGCTGTGCGTAACCTCCTTGATATGCTGACATTATTGCTTGATCTATTCCCGCGTATATTGCGCTGTACGTAACCTCTTTGATATAACGACATTATTGCTTGACCTATTCGCTGGCAAATAGCGCTGTACGTAACCTCTTTGATATATTCGAACTCACTTTAAATGTATTTCTTCTTTTCAAGAAAGTATTTTTTTATTAACAGGCGCTGCTTTATTTGTAATCCTTCTTTGCACACCTGCTGCCTTGGGCTGGGTAGCTGATTTTCAGGCTCCCTTTCCGGTATCGTAAAATATCAACGGTCATTTTTCTAAACAATATACGTCTGATTGATCCGAAAGTTTAGATAAAAACACGCTTTACGAAACTAAAAAAGGAAAAATAATTATAGTTTACAAAACTAAAAAACACGCATTTAAAGAACATCGAACTAAAAAGTTGAAAATATTTTTTTTAATGAGATTTAAACAATAACGAACGAAAATACTGGTATTGTTGTGAAAAAAGTGTGGGCGCTTTGTGCCACATTTTTTGTATATCAAGCGCCCGTCGTTCTTTAAAAGCGCGTTTTTTAGTTTTTTTAAACTATATATATATTTATTTCAATAGTCATAGAAAAAATTAATTTCATATCAAAATCTTGTATGAAGGTAGAATGTCACAACACTTTCATGAAGAAGAGGCCATCCAGTGAACGAATCTTAAGCTTCCGAACTTTTATGGTGGAGAGTCCTTTTAAAAAGCCACAAAATGTAAGGGAATATTGATGCAAACCTTGTTTCTTCTGTCAGAATCACACTTTTTTTTCTGGAAACAGTTTCGAAGTATTCCGCTGTCTGGTTCACAGAATATATAAGTTCTCGCTCTGCTCACATATTAAAATATATATTTATAACCTGGAATGAAGAATGTATAAATCAAGTACACAAAAGAGAAAATAAATAAAGATATTTCTGGGATGCGGGTTGACATCAACCGAATTGAAATTCTAGACGCCTCCGGTGACTTTTCGATTCATTCGAATTGGTCGTTTTAATTAAATTCGTGAATTTTTCCATTTCAATAATTTGATGAGTTTCTGTACCAAAACGAATGAACTCCGTGAATAAAAACGCTCTGCAACAAAAAAGATAAAACTGTTTGTCTTTCATTTTCTCCATTGGCTCATTGATGAAATACTGAAAATTTTTATACACGGTTCCTAAACATTCACTAGTTCGAGAGATCCTTCATTTTCAATTGTATCTGAAACTTCAAAGCATCTACTAGTTTCTTTATGAAGGAAATGAGACGGCCTCAAGCTTTGTTAAAGGTAGGTTCCTATATTTGGTAGAACTTTTAATTACTGACTCCTGTATTTTTTAGGTCCGCAGTTGTAAATATAGAAACAGGGGTGAATGCATCGAAAATATGAAGCGTTTGAAATCCCTTAAGAAAGCCCTTCAGAAAGAGTAAAAAATCTCTAAATTTTCCTGAAAGATGAATGCGTTATTTCTGATGTTGCTAATTTATTAGTTATGGAGATAATTTTACTCACGATTAGTTCACAGCGAGTTTGTGATATTATGAATAAAATTAATATTTGGTTACAAAACTGAAAATTGTGCATAAGAATTGTGAAGTTACTTCATAGGGCGATTACGTGCAAATGTAGTATTAAGACCTGTACCAAATTAAAAATGAGGGCAATTAACATACTCAAGAGTTTGGATGCTCAAGAAGTACTTACAAAACTACTGTACAAAAATGTTCCAAACTTTTCTCAATAGGAAAATAGTAGGCGGGGTCAAGGCGGTACAAAATTGAGAATGGCAGGAGAAGCCAAGTCTACATTAGCAGGGTTTTATAGCTTTCGGGTAGAAAACCCAGATCGTATACTTTCAAGAAAAATATTGAAATTTTATAGTAATGCAATGTTTTCCTTTTCGTTGAAGTAAGCATTGCGACAAGGTATCAAAAAGGCGTATTAGAAGAGCTATTGCCAAATATTTAGTAGTACTTGGGACAGAAAAGATTGAAATTCTCACAATTTTAGGATTATATGACGCCTTTTTTAGTCTGTCTGGACAATTGTATTACTTTTATTGAAGGGAAGGTCAAATTGCAGGCTCTCAAGCCGTGGAATTTCCAACCTTGATTCGATTGGGAGCATGCAGCCCTCCTTTAACAATCTCGTTCAAGATAATGAGGTGGATTGGAAATCTTCATCCATGAATAAAAGCTTCTTCGTACAACGCTTGTACTCGCCGCTCCTCTTTTTAATTGACACCACTCCGGGGCGAACCTCCATGATCAATCCCATGGTCCATTTGAGTGGTAAGAACCAGGTCACCCACCTTAAGATTGATCGGTTGACCATGGGGAGTGCGAGCCTCCATCATCTGCTGTAGGTATTCCTCATGTCATCGTTTCTAAAAATGATATTTGTGTTGCTGAGCGTGCTGCCAAGTTGACAGCTGATTCACAGAAGGCCAACCTGTGGAAATGTCAACGCATTGTCTGTAAGGAAGTGGGTAGGAGTAAGAGTGATCAAGTCATTTGGATCAGGGAGAAATTGGTCTGGAATTCAAGCATGTCTCTATTTCAATTAATTAGGTTTCTAACTGCTCAGGAGAGTTTGACTAACTGACACCTAAACGCGTTGATCGCTGATTCACAGAAGTATCCGTAAGGCCAACCTGAGGAAATGTCAACGCGTTGCCTATAAGGAAGTGGATAGGAGTAAGAGTGATCAGGTCATTTGGATCTGGGAGAAATTGGTCTGGAATTCAAGCACGTCTCTATTTCAATTAAGTAGGTTTCTAATCACTCAGAAGAATTTGACTAACTGATACCTAAACGCGTTGACCGCTGCTTAAGTGTGGAAATCTGGGCGATATAAATTACTACAGTATTAAAATTTAGGTGTGAAATTGAGAAAATATTAAAATTCCCACAATTTTAGTATTATATGAACCTGCAGCTGTAAAATTTTTCAATCTCCTCGGACAACTGTACTATTTTATTGAAGGAACGACCAAATTGCAGCTCCCTGAGACATGGAATTTCCAACCTAAGTTCCATTATGTATAGCGACGCATGAAACTGAGGATAGATGACTGGCATTAACGATATTTTATTTGATAATTTTATCAATACATAATCAATACATTTTTGTTCCTCAATGGATCCGGTTCTGATTTTGTTTGGAACCTTTGGTGTAGTAATGAATATTACTGGAGTTTTTTCCCAACACCAAGTCCTTATTTTTGACACCTCGATACGTGTTTCGATCACCAAGTGATCATCTTCAAGAAGAAGATTAAACTGGAAAAACTTGCAAAGCTAACTCTATTTATACTATACGGGTATACCATTCAGGTATACCATACAGGTGTACCACACATACAAGTGTACCGCACCTTTGGTGTCTCAAATTAATTTTACAATTTGCCTTTTCTATTAATAATATATAATAATACGTCTAGTCTAATCTAATATAATATTTAAATGTTATAGCTATAACATGTATGCCATACAGGTGTACCACACATACATACTACACATTAATTTGAGACACCAAAGGTGTGGTATACCTGTATGTGTGGTATAGCTATGACATTTAAATAATAGATTAGATTAGACTAGACGTAATGTAAAATTAATAGATAAGACAAATTGTAAAATTAATTTTAGACACCAAAGATGTGGTATGGTATACCCGTATAGTATAAATAGGGTTAGCTTTTCAAGTTTGTCCAGTTTAATCTTACTCTTGAAGATGACACTTGGTGATCGAAATACCTGTCGAGGTGTTGAAAATAACGATTTGGTACTGGGAAAGAAACTCCAGTAATATATACGAAACGTTTAAAAGTTATCAATTTAACAACAAGAACCTCAAGTATAATATAAAATAAATCTTACATAATTAATTCATTATAACATAAAAAACAACAGTACAAAAATAACATTTCAAAAAGCTCAAAGGTGCGAAATTGTTTCTTCCTTTTCATAAAAGAGGATGTATGCATCTCCACTCACAAGCGATATTGGTGAAATTGGTGACACGTGTATTCGTGCCACGTGCCAGTATAAGAATGTCTGCAGAATGCTGTATAATGTCCGCTGTAGGTAGATCCACTGTGATTCGAAAGTGCACATAGATTATAACGACAAGGACTCACATTTTCTGCTGCATAATTTTTCATTTCTTATCCATCTAGAGGAAATTCGATGACAACATTTAACTTGCATCTAAAACTTTCTGTCTGAGAAAATCTTTTAAAATGAATGGCTAAAATACCGGGAAACTCATGGATCGATAGATACTTTGTGCATTTTCTTCTTTCCTTGCAAATTGAACACGTCGGTTTTTCATGTCCATCCAAAATTTCCTCTCTTGTGAAGAAAACCAAGCACTGTGATTATTTCAATTGCCCAGTTCTTTGTGGTATGGGGAGTGACAAATCCCAGAAAGGATCGAAGGTTACAGATGAGTTTCCACAATGTGTGCACTTCATCGTGGATTTTAATTGACCAACGCAATTATCTATAATCTTAGAGTTTGTATGTACTCAAATAAATCAGCCATAACTCTTGCGCTTTTTCGTTGTCGCTCAATTTTTCGTTAATCTTCGTTAAGGTCGGTTTAGGTTTCTCAATAATTCTATTAACATCATCATGTAAACCTTCTAAAAGATAATGAAGGAACTCATGGGCGTCTTGATGCGCATAACCCATGAATTGAGGGGCAAAAATCTGAATCTGACTTTTTAAGGAGACTGTGTATCCATCCTTCTCTATCAGATGAATCTTTGACCACAATTCCTTGATAACTTCTGCGAAAGTTTTGATTAAAGCACACTCCGTATTAGAAATATTAGTGTTGATATCTTTCATGTGCTCATCCTTTTCCAAATATTCCAGTAACTATCTCGTATTTGATAAACATTTGATTGCACTGTTCATGAAACAGGTGTTGCCAATATTTTTCAACCCATTAAGCCCAAGGGTTTTGACTGAGGAATGTCTCACTGATTCAATTGTGTTGTAGCCGTTGGTGATAGGTTCGCCACCGCTGTTTTCATTCCAGTAATCACGGATGTAATGATTCTTCCCATTATTGGACTAACAGAATGAGAAATTTGAAGTAAAATTTTTTGAAATTGAATCAGAAATTAATTTAGTTGAACTTTAATAATCAACTATAATAAACTAACATATCACAACGGTTACCGCTATCGAACACTTATCAGGTCAATTTAAACATCCGAGAGTACAAAAATTGGCACCCAGCTCAAAGTTGGTAGGATTGTTGAAAACATTAAGAAACCTAAAAAATTCTCATCGATCCGATATGTGGAAAAAAGTTTGCTCGGGGTCAAATTATTTAAAACCGAGATTTTCGCGACGGTAAGTTTTATAATGTTCAGCTCAGGCAAAAATTGTAGATCAGATAATTATCAATAAAAAATGTAGAAATAATTTTTCCTAAGGGCCACCGTTTCTGATATATAACGAGATAATATGCACACCAGGTTTAGTTCAATGTGCTGAAGTTATGAAAAAGAATAATTCAACTCCACAAGAATTTATCGCTAATTTGTTTTCCTCTGAAAAACTACGTGCTTAGATGAGTTTCGATATGCATGTTAAGAATAATCGGAATGAAAAACAAGGGCGATTAACTTATCTTCTTCCAACCTCAGGGGTTGCTCGTCAACATATACAGGGTGTAACAGTGAAAACAGTGTTTTTTCTAAATTTTTAGGACTATATATTGACAACGGTCTCAAATTTATTGACCATGTCAAAAACCTGCAAAGTCAGTATACTACTCCTTGATAGAGTCACATTTGCGATATATCCCATTCTATAGAGTGTGCAGTGGAAATGCTCTTCAAAGTGTTTTTGTTCTACAAAAGAGAGCCCTGAGATACCTTTGTAAATTAAAATTTCGCGATTCATGTAGAGTTCACTTCAAGCAACATAACCTTCTCACGGTAGAGTGTATATTTATACTTGAAACAGTGTGTCTTATTTATAAACATAAACAAAATTTCAATACAGATAGTAGATATGCCACCCGTCAAAGTAATCATATCAAACTACCTTTACCATATTCCACTCTAGTTAAGGACTCCATTATACCGGGTGTCCCACATTTTATGAGACAGGCAATATCTGGTTTGTTGAAGGAGATACAGAAAAATGTTTCATACAAAAGTTTTAGGAGTTCATGAGAGCTATATTTTGATATAATTGTTATATATATATATATACAGGGTATTTGGTGTAGGTGCTAAAGACCAAAATTCCATTTTTTTAAATAGAACGCCCTGTATATCATTACATATTCAGATGCTACGTTAAATTCTGATATCATTTCAT
>WOGP01004891.1:0-13605 GCA_015342065.1 Leptinotarsa undecemlineata
TATCTGATTTTTATTCCACAACGAATGTTTGAAATACAAACTGAGTAGAGAAAAGTATCTTCTGTATAATTCAGTGTTCATATAGAAGTATTTGTTTAGAAAGAATTTTTTTCTTTCGTGTAATTCAATGTTTATATGAAAGTAGCTGTTTCAGAAGGACTTTTTTTCAGTTTGTGTCTGAAAGTTACTTCTTTGCATAATCTACACATCCATGTATAAAGTTACTTATTTTCAAATTGATTACTTCCTTCCTTTCTTTGGCAGATTCCCTTATCCTTTTTTTTCTTTTTTTTTGTATCAAGATGGAGTAGTAGAAAGCCAAAAACTTTCTTTCCCAAGAATTATACACCTTTGAATTCTTCAGTTACAAGGAACACTCATTATTCAATCATTTTATTAACTACCACAAAAATATGTAATTATCCATTCTTCGATGATACTTTGGAATCATTCGCTGGTTATTGTTTTGGTGTCTGACCTCAACCTGATTCCTTCTTGCGTCCTCCATCCTTTATATAATCTTCTCAAAATGTAAAAGGAGCTATTGTTTATTCTACTGTGATCGAAAAGTGCGACTGATGTGTACATATATTCTTTTATTTCATTAACTATATTTTCGAAGCTGTATAGTGCTCATATATACCTGACCAAACTGAAATTTGTGAATTGATGAGTTGAAACCATATTCAAAAGTACTGTGTTTAGTTTTGCCAGAAATGTTTATTCAACATTGAGTAACTCTTATCTTTCTGCATTCTATATATCGATTGTTGACAGTGAATTGTACAACTGATATATTTATAAAACGAATGAAGATAACAGTTCTCTAATTTGAAAATTGGTTACATTTCATTACGTAAGACCCGAAACGATTTGAGCACATATTAATATGGATTAATATGAAACAAAAGCGTCGGATTTAATTAAAATAGTTTCAACTTATCATTCACCAGTTCGGACTTCCATTGTCTAATATAATATGAATTGATTTGAAAATCCTGAAAAATATTAAAAAGAATAACCAAAATTAACAATTTTGTTTGAACAAAAAAACTGAAATTACAACGAAATAACATAAAACCAAACAACAACCTGAAAAATAAAAATTGAAATATTAATAAAAGGTGAAAATTTTAAATTATTCATAACAAAACATTAAAAATAAAAGTTAAAAGATTCCAAACCAAGTTATGTCACGACGTTTCGATTGTTAATATCCACAATCGTCTTCGGGTGATAACTATTTGGTTGTTGTTTGGTTTTATGTTATTTCGTTATAATTTCAGTTTTTTTGTTGAAATAAAATTGTTATTTTCGGTTAATTGTTTTAATATTTTTCAGGAATTTCAAATCAATATATATTATATTAGACAATGGAAGTCCGAACTGATGAAATACACTACGAAACATTGTCAACCACCTTCAAACAAACGTTATCATTCACCCTCTCACCACCAATACATTCTGGAAAAGTATTTATTACCATCATGTGTTATGTCCTCGGAAAATTCAAACAAGAAAACAATGAAAGGGAAAAGTACAATATGACAAAAAAATGAGATGGACTATCTCCAGATGATAATTGGCCGATACTTGATGGAAATCCATAACAAACGTATTTAAATAACACTTAAGTGTGAGATATTCACGCACATGCCCGAAGAAGTCATTGTATGGCAAAAAACGTTGCGTTTTTGTAAAATGGTTTAGTGAAAATCGCACAATAAAGTATTTTTTTAATACATTATTTCCAGATAATCCTATACAGTTTCAGTAACAATAGAAATTTCAATTGTTCCTTTCCTTGTAAGATTCCTTTCAGTTCTAGTCCAAAACTTCATGAGATTTGACCATACATGGCATTGTTGTCCCACATATGCCGTGTAAAAATCGTATCGAGTATAGATAGTGCCAAAAAAATAAACAAATACAAAATATCGTAATAGATAGATGTTTGCTCTTTGCCGAAATAATGCATATATTGAGGTTCTTCATTTTCAACGATATTTTTTTTATTTTCTACCTAAAAATCTGATACTATGTGACTAGACTAGAGTAGACTAGAAAAAGCTTAATGCAGTCAAGTTGTTGGAAAATAACTCCATGAAAATCAAAAGATAAATGAATAAGTACCATTCTGATCATTCTCATATTGATTTCAATTTAAGGGCCACCGGTAGACAGCTGTTTCCGCCTATTGGGCATTGTCAGTATCGGGCAAGCGATCCTTGATTGAAGACAAAATTTGACTGCACGTCGTCTTGAGTTTGTTCAGGTTGGAACCCAGATCCCTTACCCTTTTGATCCCTTAGATCCATGAATTAACTGTCTATTTTTAGTAACATTTATATTTCAAGTTTTGTTAATTGAAAACTATAGATTGTACAGCTGTAGTTCACAGAAACTTTTTGTAGCACTCTTAATGCTCTACATCTTTACATTCATTTTTCCGGAGAAAAAAATTAAAAAATGGAAACCTAAAAAAAGCCAGTTACTTAAATGGAAAAAAAAATTCGACTAAAAATAAAACGTCCCAACATGATTTCATTTTAACATAACATAATAAGAATAAACGCGAATGAGAAATAAACAATATATGTGTCAAATCCAAATTAGAAAAATAGTCTAGTATTTGAATTGAAGGGGTTATATTTTTAGGAGTGATTAATTTTTGGGAAAGAAAGCCAAAAACTTTTTTTCCCAAAAAGTCCAGTCTTGTTATATATTTCATCGAATAAGAGTTTTTAATATTGAAAATATTCAATTCAATTCAATAATATTGAAAATATTCATTAATTTTTTGTTATTCTTACCTTAAATCACGCCCTCTTCGACAAAGACCCCCGGAAGAGATGATCGCGATCTCCAATCAACGAACTTGTCTCAAAGTCACACCAGTGGAACAATCGAGCATCGGTACGGTTATCCGTCGCGACGCGAGAAGCACTAAGGGCCGCCGCGTGAATCTTTACGTTTATATAAGCGCCGTTTTCGTCCATTTTTGAACAATGCGCGCGCCCGTAATTTCAGACATTCATTACTTTTTGTTTGTTTTCAAAAGAAAACTCTTGAATAAATGAAGGTAATAGAAATTGTCAATTCATGACGCCTTGGTGGCGAAGGAGAATGGGTGAGAAGTGATATACATTATAAGTTGCTGATTGATTCATGTCAAGGTAATAACTGTTGTGAATAGGTTATTCCAGTAGTGAAAATTTGTCGTTTCTCTCGCTTTTGGAAAAAGCGTCAACTATATGACGGTTTCTTATTGGGTAATGAACTTTACGTTTATTACTCAATACCCTCGAACTGAGATTCATATTTCGCTAGCTTAGAGGGTTATCATCAATCAGTCTGTGACTACCTCCATCAGGTAGGTGAGCAACACAAATATGTGGCTTGGGAATTAGGTTTCCTATGTCGAATTTCGGAGAGATACCCTCTCATGGATGCAAGTTACAAACCTCACCAACTGACCAAAAGACGCTCTTCTGATCCTCCAGAGTAACTGGTAAACATACAGAGTGGATTTTACAGCTCCGAAATTGTACCTATAAACCATTTTCTGTAGTATACTCTAAGACAGTCGTAACAGCATACTGAAGAGATTGCAGATGATTGGTCGATATCGGGGTTGTTAGATGTTTCATTAGCAATGCATATACTTGTAAGGCAATGTTTGGAACCTTTGGTATAGTAATGAATATTACTGGAGTTTTTTCCCAACACCAATCCGTTATTTCAACACCTCGACATTAGTTTATATCACCAAATGATTATTTTCAAGAGAAAGATTAAGATAAATATACTTACAATGTTATCTTTATTCATACCATAGATACCTCTTCCAGGTACCTGAGTCTTATGTGTCTTAAATTGATTTCGCCTTATATACAAGTCTTAAATCATTTTACAATGTATCCTTACGTAACAGTCAGGTAAATCTAATAATCAAAATATTACTTCAACAAGCTACATAGCATAGTATTAGGTATTGGTCCACCATCATTATTCATAATATTATTATATTTAGTCATTTCTACACTCTCATAGAAATATAGATGCCTGTTGTTAACTTATCTAACTAATCTTGATAAACTGAAGTCTATGGAATGATTTTGTTGTAAAATATGATTGGCAACTGCTGATTTTTCTGGTCTTCCATATTTTAGGTGTGCTGAATCTTCCTTATATCTTATTTCAATAAATCCTTTTGTCTGTTCATAATATTTTGCATCACAGTCCTTACATTTAATTTCGTAAATTCCAGACTTTTCCGAATTGTAACCTTTGTCTTTTGAATTTCCTAAAAGGTTTTGTAGTGTATGACTTGTTTTAAAAACCTCCTTTATACCAAAATTATTCTTGTATACACGAAGAACTTTGGAAAGATTTCCAAGAAACTAGATATGAAGGTTTTTTAAAACAAGTCATTCACTACAAAGCATTCGAGGATATCCAAAAGATAAAGTCGAGAATTCGGAAAAGTCTGAAATTTACGAAATTAAATGTAAGTATTGCGATGCAAAATATTATGGACAGACAAAAAGATCTAATAAAATAAGATATAAGGAGCACTTAGCACATCTAAAATATGGAAGATCAGAAAAATCATTAGTCGCCCATCATATTTTGCAACAAAGCATTCCATAGACTTTAGTTAATTAAGATCAGTTAGACAAGTACACAAAAACAGGCATCTAGTGAGAGTGTAGAAATAAATAAACATAATAATATTATGAATAACGATGGTGGACCAATACCTAATAGTATACTATATAGCTTGTTGAAACTTCCTCTTGAAGATGATCACTTGGTGATCAAAACTCATGTCGAGGTGTTGAAATAACGGTTTGGTGTTGGGAAAAAACTCCAGTAATAGCAATGCATATAGGCTGACTGATCTTCGCCCGATTAGTATTTTGTAAACAATATCGGACTTGCAGATGCGTAACTACTTGAATAATTTCAATATATTACCAACCGGTTAGTCAGAGTTCAGGGCAAACCACAGCTGCACAACACGTCTCTTAAAAGTTGTAGATAATTTGTACTATTCGCCCCTAGCGTAGTAACACTGCTTGAAAATTACCTGAAGCATCCTTCTGAGTTACCATACTGATTAACAAAAATCAAATAAAAAATATAGGTCAACTGAATATAGATTTGAACCTAGCGGAAATAAAGATTGGGCATATGTTTTTTGTGGTTTATCCAGTCCCAAATGATTCGTACCCCGAAAAAAAATGGACTGCACCACTGTTATCAATAATTCATTATTTTGAATAATTGCGCAATAGTCTTTGAAACAACCTAAAACAATATGAACTCATTTCAATTGAAATTGTTCAGTTCAAAATCGTGTTTTGTTGAATCCCTGAATGAATAAGTGATACATAATGCAGAAGTAATATGATAATAATTGTGTTTCGTTTCGTGTATTCAATATATATCTAATATCTGAATCGTTATCTGTATTCCAGCAGTGAGCCAAGTTGATAAGTTTCACATTTTGAATCAATTCTCCTCAACCTATTGATCTGAAATTTTGCATACACATTCAGTTTGAATGACAATGTATGATTAGGATGACGTCATTCTACTTCCGAAATAGTGGACCGCCCGAAATGACCGACTAGTTCATCTACCTCCGTGATATGGGTATCAAATGAAAATATTCCCTGAAAAAAATTTGGTATATAAAATGACGTCACTCTAAATCCAATATGGCGGACCGTCCAAGATGACGGACTAATTTGTTCATGCACTCCAATAATATAGGTATCAAATGAAAACGTTTGCTGAAAAGAATGCGCAAAATGAAATGACGTGCGAATATCAAAAGATGGAGTTCAAGGAAAAAAATTCAAATTGTTGGAAAACAAGATAACTACCCTATCAATTTTGAAAAGTTACTTTTTGGAAAAGATTCGGGACAGTTATGTGGTGCTTGGACATATTATGTTGTAGGAACTGATCATGCAATAATGTCACATTGAATGAAATGCCTAGTCATCGCAGTGATCACTAAAAATAAAATATCGGTGAAAAACTATTTTCAAAACATGTTTTCATCAACACGACCTGTAAAGGAAAATTAAGTTTTGAATCAATTTGAGCCCATTAACTTATTACATCACACAAGTTGTCAAATATCTACCTATAATAAACAAAATCGTAGAATTGTGTTAATTTCACCGTTCATAACTAAAGAACGGCTATCTTCAGTATATTCAAAATTTGAAACCATGATATGTGCTCGAGATTGAAATATTAATTACTCAGACTCTGCAAGTAGTTATTGTATTCAACTCAGCGAGATCATTGAATCTTTCGGTTTAAAACAGGTAGTATATCACCCAACATGCTTTTCAACTAGCTGCAAAATCATAGATGTTATTATATGCTTTGAATTATTGACAATAAGCGACTGTACTACGGTCGACTCTAGCTCGTTCTCGGATCACTTTCTTGTATAATACAGGGCTGATATCGCAAATTTAAAAGATAATAGTTTCATTTACATTTTCGGAGACTTCAGGAGATTTCAGAATAATTTTATTGTGACTTAAATAATACTAATTTTCGACCTATTTATGGTCTCGATACATCTAAGAAAAATCTATCGTATTCAATAAGTTATTCCTTGAACTTTTTGATAAACATTCGCCGGAAAAAACTGTCAAAATGTATAAATAGCATCTTGGATTATTGTTAACCTCAAACTCAGAGATAATGTTCTTTCTAGATTTAAAAAAAAAGTAACCTCATCACTCGGTATATAACAACGAGTTGAGAAATCACACAAATCGAACAAGACATCTCGAGAAGAAGGTATATCTTAACTAACGATTATCGAAAAATAAACATTCATGGACGCTGAGCACAATGTTCATAATAAGAAAGTCAGAAGTCAATTCCTGAACACCTCTCTGATTTTTGGAAAAGAAAGGTTTTGGCTTTCTACTTCTCAATTTTTATCCGAAAAAAAATGTGAGAACCTTCCAAAAAAAGAAAGGAAGTCATCGATCTCTCTATACAAAGATGTGTAGATCATGCAAAGAAGTAACTTTCAGGCACAAACTGAAAGAGAAGCCCCCTCAAAACAGCTATTTTTATAATTACACGAATTATACAAAAGAAAAATACTTTCCTAATGAATACTTCTATATGAACAGTGAATTATACAAAAAACACTTTTCTTCATTCAATTTGTATTCCAAACGTTCGTTATGGTATTGAATCCTTCACAGGATTGTTACACATTGATATGTGAATGATAGATAGAGAAAGGTGTTTTTTCTATATTTCATTATAATAATAATATAATAATTGTTCATATAGAGCATGTGCCGCATCACGCATCAATTAAATTCTACAACCATTTTCCCTCGAGTATCAAAGAAGATCGGAGAAGAAAAATTTTTAAAAAACGTGTTTTCGATCTGTTGTATGACATTGAGACATATTCATTATAAGAATTCATGGACAAATAACCATTTAACCTGTATCCAATTTAAACTTCCTAGTAACTTCAATATTACATTCTACTCATCAATCTTTATCTGTAATATTTACTTATTTGTTTCTGTCATTTTTATATATTTATTGTATTTACCTAACAACGTGCTTTTATTTATATCAATATTAAGTGACATTTGTATTGTTTATGTAACCATTTTTATGACTTGAGTTTTATCAATTGTTTGAATTAAAAGCTTTAATAAATATATCTATAGATGTATTTATTTTGAAAGTATTTTTCTTTCGTGTAATTCAATGTTTATATGAAAATAGCTGTTTCGAAAGGGGTTTTCTTTCAGTTTGTGTCTGAACACTACCTCTTGAACATTTACTACAAAGTAAACAAGTGAGGAGTTTTCCAGCAAAAGATTTACAAACACAAGACACGATAGAATGTACGGAATCATTCAATCCAGAGCGGCCAGGAGTATTGATTCTGCTAGTGTTTTGCTCACGAAGAGTATTCAACAAGAACCCCAAGAATTCTGAGCAATCCTCTTGTTGTCCTAACGAGTATCTAGTAGACTTCAAAGATCCCAGGAAATCGGTTGAAGGGAAAGATGATACATTCTTACGAAACTGCAGCTGCATGAACAAGTGTTTAAGTTTGGTGAATAGGTAGGAAACATTCTCGTTCATGATTAAAAACTCGTTCCTGAAATTCTTCGTCATGAACAACCTGTCAATCATCTTCGGTAGCTGCAAAACAGCTCTTTTGAAAGTTGTAAATAGTTTGAATTGTTCTGTCGACAATAACAAACTTTGTCTTTTAATATTACTAGACTACTCTAAACTCTAAAGTATTTTATCGCATTCACCACTCAGGCAGTGCCTGGGTTTTGCTCCTGTTGTGGTAACGCCGCTTAGAAATTAGCTGCTAAATCAATCTCAATATGTCATACTCAATAATCGACTACCCTTAAAATAAATAATGGGTCCGATTTTAGGTCCATTTTTCTGTGTTTTATATATTTTTCAGTTCTCATAGTGCCTTCGTCATATTTCCATACACAGTTGTTTGATGAAAATTCACTTAATACAGCGCTATACAATAACTTTCTCAAGCATATGCTTGAAGAAGTTTTTTAAAATGGATTTTCATCAAGTTTCGGCCAGTTCTATTAAACAATATGAAAAGTTAATATATGTAGTTGGTATATGTTGCCTAACCTAACCTAATCTAACCTAACCTAACCCAGTATATGTTATAGTATGATATAAAAGCTCATAGCGAAATTTATCTGTAAAGATGAACAACGCATAATATATAACGCATAAATGATTTGATGAAAAAATAGGTAAATGTCGCAGCAAACTTTTATGTCATATGAATTTTGTGAAATAATAAACTGATGGGTTTTTTCCTTTTAGTTTTATAAGTTATGCTTTTCTTTACAGTTTCGTCTAGTTCGATATAAATCAATGCAATTTTTTCAAATCGAATACCCTTTATATTAGTTCATCTCTACAGTTCCTACACTTCCTTGATCATTCATTTTTTGAAATATTTTAATAAAAATTATACCCTGTTCAATTTTCTGTTCTTCAGATATCAGCACACAGCAGCAGCAGCACACTTATCAGCTGTGTTATTTGTTGACATACTATTGTATGTTTTATTTGAAAACTATATTTATTCATTTATAAATTATACAAAGAAAGAGTTAACAGGAACGGAGGATCTTAAAGAAAATTTCAAATTTTCACAAGTTAATCGAACACGTTCCTAATCACATTTAAAATGTATCCTAATAAGTGGGTAGGATGATTAGGATGTATTTCTTAAACGCATAGGTCGCCTAACCTAACATCAATAATTTTTTTTATCTTTGAAAAACAATAAAATCTGACGTTTATCGCGATGCCGCTACTACACGGGAGTATAGCTATTATATAACATGTTGTTATCCTCAGATAGAACAGTTTATGTGAAATTTGAAGATAGACTAATATGTAATAGGTGACTAGTATGTTCGATTCAAAAAATTTTCAAATCTGAGATCAAACCGGACGCAAATCAAAACCCTGTATGAAAATAAATGATAAAATCTGAGCAAGACACGCTTCTTTCGTGTTATCTACGTTAGTTCTCTGAACAAAATTCAGATCTTTGAACTAACAACTCAATTAGTGGTAAATTGGCGCAGTGGTAGTGCGCCCGACTCACCACCTGAAGATCGTGAGTTGGATCCCAACCTCGACCAGATATTTTTCTCGGTAGAATTTATCTAGTTGAAGCTGGGATAGTTCTGCGAATAGCCATGATACTCCCTAGGTAGCTCAGAGAGTTACTAACATTGCCTACCCATGACACGAGGCTAATGACCGTGTAGTCGATGCCGATGACACCCAAAAGAAATAGCTCAATTACAATCATTTCATTCAATGCCTGCATCATTCCTTTTTTTTTCGAAAAAATTAATACGTTGGCATTGAGGAATTTTAAACTAAAAAAATTTAGTGGTCAGTAACAAGCGAAGTAACAATTTTGAAGACTGAAAAATAAACGTTTTAATGGCGAACTAGAAAAGTAAGTTATTCAGCGTCGTTCTTACAATTGTAAAAATTTTGAAAAATCCGATATTTTTCAACTGCAACACCCTGTACCTCTAAAACCATAAATAGAATAAACTAAATAAACGACTATTCCTTTCGTCAATAGATCCCTTGAAAAACGTTTCGTCTAAAGAGTTTTCCCAAGTCCAATGGAAACAATCACAACATTTGCCGCCACCCCGGTAATAGATAGTAAATGAAATTCTATCCTTATTCAAATAGGCTCACCATATCGCACTCGAAATATTTTCATTCTAAAGATTACTCGAATCAGTGTTATCAGTTCACATTCTGCCGGTGAGATTGATTTTGAAAGCGTACAGCTAATGTCATTTAGGTGTCAGTAACAAATACTGTGGTACATAAAAAACCGTAGTTCAAAACGGTCAAGATGAACAACGTAGTCCAGAGGATATGGCATCTGAGAACTTCTGTAAGAAGTTTTTCAACCGCTGCTGATATTTTCGAGGGAATTATCAGAAGCAAGGTTATACCGGAATCAGGCCGATTGCCTGCTCCAACATACGGGGGCAGACATGTAGTTACTATGTTACCGGGTAAGTACAATGGTTATTTCTGAATTATATTAATATTTATTTTTCATATATTTTTCCTTAATACACTCAGTACTGACCTACATTTAGTGAAAGGCTGGTATTGTTTAAAGTTGGTTATTTTTGTGTTTTCTGTTTTCTAAGAATTTGTCCCTCTCCGTTGAGTCGGCCTCATGCAGGGCCGACTTTCGATTAGGTTCCCAACTTATTCCTCACAATTTTTTATCAGAACATTTTCATATTTCCACTTTTCAAATCCAAACGCCCTTTCTTTCCATTTTCTTTTAATTTTATAACAAATGTCAATATTTCATGTATTTTGTAACATATAATAATTTAATTTTTAAATGTTATCTTTCGTTGTTCAGGTTTTTTCCTGTTTATCACTACATACTTGCTAACTGCAGTCCCCCACCCTGTCTGTTCGCGATGGCATTTGTCTATCTTTCAAAGATATCTTACATATATCTTGTTCTGCGTTCTGCGTTCATTAGAAGACAGTGAGAGTGTGAGAGAAAGAGAAGAGAGAGAGAGAAAGATTTCTCAAGGTTCTTCCTACATTTGAAAAGCTGTAGGTACCCATTTTAATGTTTGAAATAATGGTCACATATGTGGTAACGAAATGATATTGGGATGAAAACGATATTAATCTTAATAAAATAAATGTGGTAATTGTCTTGAACATTGATCTTCGCACCATACAATTCAAATTAATATTATAAAATTAAAACAATCACGTGAGAAAATAAATACAAGTTGTCTAACAAACCGATGCAACAAGCGTAATTAAGGAAGCGTGGATCATTTAGAGGGTTGCGATCGCATTTTTTATTTATATTGGTTTGAGGTATATTAGGTATACTCACCTATTTCAAAATTAAAATTGATAATTGTAAAAATTCGCCTCCGCTTAGAGAGTTGTTATAAGATTGTGTGGTAGTTGAAATGAACATATAATCTTAAAATTATA
The DNA here is from genome assembly GCA_015342065.1 of Leptinotarsa undecemlineata. NCBI lineage: Eukaryota > Metazoa > Arthropoda > Insecta > Coleoptera > Chrysomelidae > Leptinotarsa > Leptinotarsa undecemlineata. The sequence goes on from WOGP01004891.1 coordinate 11,605, forward strand.
AGAGGTTAACGGCTCTTGCTTTATATACCCTTCCATAGCCCGACCCATACAAGAATGCTTCGAATGGTCCACAATATGCCTGACTATTCCACAGCATTCGATACTATTCTGGAATGTTCCACAATGACTCGGAATTTTCCAGAATGATCTCGAATATTCCAAACTACTCCTGAATTTTAGGTCATTATAAATCATCTCTGAAGGTTATCTTAATGAACCTTCAGATATTTTCACATAACTCAATGTGTTCCTTATATCTTCAGATTAAATTTACTGCACATCTTTATGTCGTAGGATTCATCCTTAGAGATGAAAAGGAGACGGTTTTCTGAAGTTTTTTGGATTTTTTTTTTCAGTTACCCATATGAGAAAGTTCTTAACCGTAATTCCCTACATTTTGCCCTATATAAAGCACCTTCTTCTTTCACACTGTAACATGAAGGGTGATGACATTGGTATATTACACATTGGAAACACAAGGTATTTCAATTTATACTAGTGAAACAGAATCTGCTGGATTTATGATTATTAAAAGTAGGAAGGAATGTAGGAAGAAATGTTTATTTGTGTATGAAGCAAATAATTACGAATTATCACATATACATACAGGGTATTTCCTAACTACGGTACGAGGGTGATTTGTTAGGCCGTATTAAGAAAAAAGTTCTCATGAACATATGTCCGGAGTTTTTTATGAAATATCATAAATATCCTTTCACCGATTTGGTTGAAATTTGCTTCAGTTATTTGAAGTAATGGGCGCTTATTCAGCCCTAACCTCCGTTTGATAGTCTATGCTTGTAAGCTAGCCTCAGGTAATCATATAAATTGTTCACTCTATCACAAAATATGCATTATTCGAAAAGGAAAATAAACGAAAAAAGACTGAATTCATGCAGCAAAATGACATACTATTGGACATCTATTGTAGATTTATGACTTTTCATTTTTCATTTTCAGTTCATTTTGTGACATGTTATTTTCTATGAATGAATAAAAATACTCATTGCTTCGATTTATTGACATCATATCTTCAACAATCAGGTACATTTCTAGCGACTGGCGGAAAAAGTCTTGTTCACACTTGTTTGCAAAACGTGTCATGTTGAAATTATGAATGAGAAATGAAAGCACACTATTCTCAAGGATATTGAGTTGAAAAATTTAATTTGATCCAACTAGAGATATTGAATGTTGAATGAACTCATTCCAGCGCACATAAAATCTTACTTATTTCAATAAACAAAGGAACATTTGTTAGATGTAAAATGAGTTTTAGGGATATATGACAGATGACGGACGTTATATATTATCTCAAGGACAACCAATGAACTCAAATTCAGAGCAATTAGGAACTGTTTAAATACTTCGATGTTGTAATCGTATGATTAAATGAATCATGAATTGATAATAAATTATTCAACGAGCAAGATTTTGGGTCGTTACTCATATGAGTGAAGTTTGTCGAGACGAGCCGAAACTGAACGTCGTAAACCATTATTATTATATTTGGAATAAGGTAAATTTGCAAGGCTTGCTTGAGTTATCAATTTGCTCATTGATGATTGGTCACGATAGTAGTGAGTTATGAATCTGATCCACTGTAACTGGTTCGAAGATATACGTTATGAATCATTTTACCTACTTACCCAGAAGAAACGGTCATACTTTTTCCAATAGTCGTAGAGAAATGTATCAAAAAGTTACATATATTTTGTAAAAACTATTTTTGATTCTCGGCTTCTGCATTAAAATGTAAGATATAGAAATTTGGTAAATTTTCGTTTTGAGGGCGATTTTGAAAAAATGTTTGAGTGTACTTACGTATTTTAAAGCGTAGATTACGAATCCGAGAGAAAAAACGACGCTCTCCCTCATTTACAAAGTTACGGCCCTTCAAAGTTCAGGAAGGGAAACTTTTCAGCCTTGTTTTTCACAAAATAAACTATTTAAAAACACAAACATCTATTCACTAGGTCACCTTTACACCTTATTTCTCCT
>WOGP01004892.1:0-13602 GCA_015342065.1 Leptinotarsa undecemlineata
TCTACTTTAAATGAATGGTAACAAATTGCACTTACATGGAACACTGTCATCCTCACTGGTATACATCGATGTTTCGCCTTAAGACACTTGCCCCAAGACTCTTCAGTACCAAATTGGACAACATTATAGAAAATACACACAATTCATTCATGAATTACGATTTTTAGTGTCACGGAATAAGCTTGATCCCCTTATGTCATCGATGACATCGTAATGACATTCATTACGATGTTTTGATTGATATCGTATTGATATTTATGTGATTGCAGTGGTTTCTAAAGAGTTTTCTTTTTTTGAGTCTCTTCTATAACTTCATATACATATAGTATCGATTGTAGTGGTTTTCTTTCTTCCTTTAAAATTTTTTCCACTTTTTTGTTTGGTAATGAAGAAATAGAAAGTCAAAAATCGTTTTGCTTTGAAAAACTAATCTCCTGAAAAGTTTCCCTTCTCAATTTGATCATGAAATACTTATTTTGAGGAAAGGAGCTCAAGTTTTATTAATATTCTGAGAACGAAGGTTAGGATCACACCAGTATTCACTTTCAATATCAGCACACATGATTTCATTACATCTAGATGTTTTTTCCAAGTTTACAATGGACAGTGTGCATATAAAAACATATAGTCAAAAATATTGATGTCTCAAACAAAACAAGCTCAGAAATGGCAAATCATTATTTATTATATTTTTTTATACATACTTGATTGTGTAAAGTATTTTCAATACATCTTATATTATTCCTACTGTGTATAAGAACTCAAAAGTTTAGTATTCTCAGTAGTAGAGGATGAATAGACAGCAGTCGTTGATCGAGATGCATTTTCATTCAAGCTGGATTTGGGATTAGATGCCAGAAGGTGTGGTTGATTTTCATTCACATCTCGTACTTTCCGATCTTGCGTACCTGACATTTTTGATGGATGGGCAACCAAAACATGTGGTTGATTCTTGAATTCATCTTTTTGTTCTTGATTATAAGTACTAGATTCTGATTTTCCTGCCTGACTCTCTTGTCCAACAGACAATCCAACTGGACGAGAGGTTGAAGCTTGTGTAGGATTGTTGGTCAGACCTCTTGTCTTTCTTTCTCGCAGATTGTCGCTATTCACTTGGGCAGGTGAAGCGTTTCCATTTCCATTAGTTGCTTCAGATGGGCGGTGTTGTACTTCTTGAGGCGAAGATCTTAGATTTGAAGTACTTGAAGGAATCAGATCTGGAACTGGTGATGTGGAAATTCTACCTGTGCTTTTAGAGTCGGGAAGGTACACAGGGTTACGTGCTAGTAAAGACGGGTTGCTATTTTGGAGACTGGGTCTTTCAGCCTTGCTGACATTTTCTTCATCAGTGTTTCGTCGTTGACGATTCTGAGTTTTAGAATCCTGCAAATAAAAAATTGAATGAATCAAATTTGATATTATTTATGCTATATTCAATCGTGTTATATAAAGAAACTTGTGGAAAAAAGTTATGAGATTCCAATTATGTTTATAAATACTCTCATCATAGTGTCTAAGATATTTTCTGTCTGACATTATCAAAGACAGTGATATAGTTATCCTCACAGCGCATACTACCGGTAGTTTGCGCTATCTACCACAGTTGTAGGTGAATCATCAGGAATGAAAACCTGAAAGCCACAGCCAACAAACCGGAACATAACTTTGAAACAGTTATCTAACCTCTTTGATCAACCAGGACTGTTGATTTTGGTTAAAATAATTCAAAACGATAAGTTCCTGTTTCAAAAATTGTGACTTCAGCAATATATGAATAATTAGGTGAAGATACAGAGTACACATCAAACTAACATAAAATCATGCGGTAGTGTAAGACACTTTGAAGTGAAAAGAACATTTAGATCGTTTGTACGATTTGCATCTTAGCATCAGTGACAGTAATCTGCAGAGTATCTTCATACAGCTTATGGTAATGAAGCCCCCACAAAAAAAAAACGGTTTGCAATTGATTTGCAGAATTTCTTCCCGATTGTGCATCTATGTGGAAAGGCATTATCTGCTCTTATCTATATCAAAAATAAATACAGAAACAGATCACAATTGGAACCCGAGGTGAGATTATAACTAAGTATCAACATCAACCCAAATATTATTATTTCAGTTGCAAAAAAGGATCAACCAACCTTCAAACTAGTGCAGTATTTTTAATTTTTATGAAAAAGTAATTTTTGCAGTACAATAAAAAATTGTCCCAAATGCATTCCTGTGTTTTTTCATCAGGCGGGTACTTGAAACTGTTCTTGATTTTCTAGGGCCCGAGGGCTGAAAAAGGTTGAGAAATTCTGCTTTACAGGAAAGAAAAACAGTTGGTGTTGAATGGTAGTTATGCAACAATTTATTTACAGAAAGTTTTTGACAAAATTAGAAAAATCATCCTGAAACTTCATTCAAGGTAGTTCTTCATCTTGACAACACCAGCTTCCACAAATCACATCAAACAATCAATTAGTTGAAAGAGAAAAACACGAATGGACTCAATGCTCGTATTCTACAAATTTATGGCCTAATAACTTTTTGTTATTTTTCAAAAAAAAACGAGGAGAGCGAATCACCACCTCAAGTTATTATTACCAAAATGATGTTTTGAAGATATCACTCCATCGTAGAGAAACCGTTTCGATAATTGATTTGAACACATGTAAAAATTGATGTATCAATGTTGAAGGCGAAACGTTTGGAAAGCAAATACAACAGGTTGTTTTGGAAACAAGTTTTTCTACTTTTTGGGTGAGTCACCCTCGTATAAATTTCACAGTAAATCTATCCTTGGTTTTCCTCTCGCAAAGCCTTCTGAGAGTTGTTCATGAGGAGCACTAAACAATTTTTTAATACCTATGTTACTGAGCAAGATACTGTAATGAATCTGAACCCGGCTCTGACCGATATCTCAGCCAGCAAACGCATGACATCACCGCGAAAGAAGCGGTCTGACTCGCCGGGAAAATACTAGGCGAGTACAGAGACCTCTAGATAAATCTAGAAAGATCGTTAGCGGTATAAAAGCCCTGCTTCCCGTCCATAGAGGGAGTCTGCATCTAGAAAGCGAATCGAGGGGATAACAAACAGTGAAGATAAATTAAGCGTTAGTTGCTAAGTGGTGTATATAAATTAGTTGTAATAGTGAAGTATTGTTAAAAATAAATTTGTTTAAGACAAATATATAGCTGGAATAGTAGAAAAATAAGAAACAATGTTGGCATATACTGCCAACATTTGGTACTCTCATAATACTCAAGCTTTTTTATAGCTCTCATATTTGATAGAAAATCTGATCGGTTGAAAAATTTTTGAAAAAGATTTTTAGTTTCCAATCAATAACATCAAATTATGCTCAAAGAAGTTTTGTGTTATAACGGTTATTGAAAGTACAAAATGTTGTACTACTTGACTTTCATATCATTATGTACCTTTTGCTTTTCGGAGTTGATAGTTTTTTCAGTCGAACTGCTCACGCCTGTGGAAATATCATCAACATTTTTTCTTTGGAGCAGCAATGGACTTTGCTGGTACTGAAATTGAAGAAACATTTATTACTGATGAATCATAAATGATAATGAGGCAGCTAGGTAGGATTTCAATGTATGAAGTATGAAGGTGATTTTGCTAAGAATTTGAATTTTGAATATCTCCCATTCCTGAGAAATAACTGAATGAATAACTCCATTTTGGCAAAATTTACATCTTTACAAAGCCAATACGAGTATTTGAGATGCAAATGAGCTTTATCCACAATATTATCAAATCCATACGTGAAATCTAATTATTGAAGTCATTCACTTTTAAATAATGATTTTGCCATTGAAAAGATATCGAAGCTATACCTACTTGCCCATCATAATACCTAATGAGTTATTTTGGCATTGAGAACTCTTGCCAATCACTCCTGGTGATTGAAAGCTCTAACTATATGTTATTTAAAAAGTTTGCTTTACTTCAGATAGTGCATACTGTAGATTTGTTACAGTCATTTTGAGATACTATAACTTACCTGTTGATCATCAGTTCTACTGCCTTCGTCAGTAGAACTGTCAGCACTTCTTCTTTGAATGATCGGACCATCCCTGTAGTGATGGACTGGTTTTGGTGTGGGTCCTTGGTTCTGAAAATGTACAGATTCATAGTCATCCACTTCCAAATATTGCTCAAAGGGCAGACATTTGATATTCGGTAATGAGAAATAACTCAAGATTCAAAGTTAACATAAATTTTTGATACTTTTGAGTTCAAGACACTTTAATTTATTACGCACAACTACCAACGAGTGAAAATATTTATAATATGTGGCAAAACTTTCTTGACAAATAAATGATGTGTTATAAACCTCTTCTTATACTTTACTTGTCCAAATTATGTTTGTAAAATATGAATAATAAACTACTGACAGTTCAACTGAGTGAATCTTCCAAATCAATTAGACTCTGTTATTGAGCTTTAGGAAAATATGAATCTGTGGTTATTACTCACTGAGAGCAGTTGAATTTTTCAATTAAAAAGTAAAGTACTTGTGCTTGTAAATTTGTATCCCTGCTAGTTTATATGTGCCCCATGGAGCAGGAGAGTTAAAGCTGAGTGGAAAAGAAAAAAGGCTTTCCAGTGAGGCTTTCATTCCAAGAAAGTGTTGGTGTAATAAGGCCTCTGTTGCATATCAAATGTGGTTGATGAACAATGTATTATCAGCTATGACCATGGTTCAGTTTGAACAGCAAAAATTTGTTGGGCAATAGGAAGTATTATGATGAGGCTACTTTCAGCGTGTTGAACAAGTACTGACACACTTCCAGGTGCTTGGATTATAGTTATCCAAAAAGTTTTTTATGAAAATCTCGCTAATTTGAGCGGAAATTAAAGCAATGCTTTTCAGAGTAATGATCAAACTGGTACTTCTAACAGACTCCTAATTGTATAAAAGATGTACTTCAGCATTGTTATATTATAAACTCCCCCATTTCATTATTAGTAAAATTAGAGTTGCCACAAGAAAACCGCTTGGGATTCAGATTCGTGTGTAACTTTCATGAAGCAGACATGCAATGTATTGAATAAATTGAAATACGGTTTTCTTAAGCTGACAAGTTCTGTCTAACTTTTTATAGAAAAAAACTGCCAATAACTCAATCCACCAGTATAAGAAGTTTTTGTGTTCTTCAATTCCAGATAACCAAACTTGAAAGAAATGCATGAGAATCAATAAGAGCTTTCCTTGATCAAAATATATGTAGTAGCACCCTGTATTCGTTTCAACTCACCTCTGTTTGGCTGGATTCATCTGACTTCGGTTGAGATGGATGTGATTGCAGAGAATCATCTCTTTTTGGCCTATTCACTTCAGAAGTAGATTCCTGAGGCTAAAATATTCAGAATAAATTAATAAAAAAGTCTACCAGCTCGAAGTTCGGAAGCAAGGAAATTACCTTATCTTCACTTAAACGTATTTTGTGCTGACCCAGTAAGGCATGTGGACTATTGTTTGTTTCTTTTGGTGTGTCTTCTAATGGAAAACTATATCCTCCTGCCACGAGGAAAGCAATGCATAGAAAACGTGAAACCTGAAAAAAGAATACTTGAATGTTGATTTACGATATGATTACACAAAAAACATACATTAGATACATAAGTCTACAAAACAAGACTTTCAGCGGTGGGTGGAAAAAATAGAGATGACAAAAATTTAGTGCTTAAGAATTTATTGAGATTTGTTTCTTCTTCAAACACGTGAAAAGATATTCAATGAGAATGCGCTTACAGAGAACATGACCACCGTTTGGGGATGTTGAATGAGTTTGAAAGGTTTTGCAACTCAAGTATAAGGCATACCTACAAACTATTTGAAATCTACGACTTCTACGGAGCCTAATTAACTGTCTGTTACTTCTTTGAAACATTTTTGATAATGTTACTGTATCTACTACTTTCATTTTCTGAAGTATAATATCGCCAAAGACAACTTCAATGACAGTGTCCTATATCTTTTCCTTGGACTAATCCTTATGTTAATCCTTCAATGAAAATATTCAAGTAGTTATATTTGAAACATTGATGATGAAGAGGTAATTGAGACTAAATTAACTGTTAAGAGGTAGACATGAATACAAAGACACATACATTGAAAACTTTACTTCAATGAAAAAATTTCCTGGAAATGGTTTGAAAATTTTGTCTTTCACAGGTTCATAATAAATCAATGGAGTGGATAGGAGTGGAAATTTTCATAATTTGAAATTCATTTAAGCACATCTGATGCGACAGCATGAAATGAAGGCTTTTTCAATAAATTTTCTTACCTTTCCCATCTTATCTGGCGAATTTGCACAAACTACGAAAAAAATTGAAGCAGCTTTCGTATTTATATCTTCTTGGATTAACGGTAGGATAGAATGCCAAATAGCTTCTTGTTACTAATTTATGATTCATCTATTCAAATGAACGGAACAAATAAACTGAGAAAATGGACATTATTAGTATACTTAGTGTGTCTAAAGATCGTAAACAAGATAGGTAAAGGTGGCAAATGGAATGGGTACTTTGTTTATTCATAAAATTTTCAATTGTTATTCAACTAACACATCGATTGCTGGTTATGTATCACTGATTTGATTGAATAATGTTTATTATGGTTCATCTTTATACTATTCAGGTATTTCCAGAATAGCATAAAGAAAACCGCTAATGAAATATTAATTTGTTTATGCCAACTATCCAACAATGAATAATATTCCTTATTTTGATTCAACAATGAGCCTGTTATATAATTTTCCTTCTAAGAATATATTTGATGGAACTATTCTTCCCATACATGAGAACCGGGAAATAATTCAAGAGTAATCTTGAAGAATTTAATGTAGGGGGATTTAATATCTTTTTTGCGCTTTATTGTTGACGTTCAGTGAAATGAATTCATCAACGATGTTCAATGCGCCGTCATAAGAGTATTCAATACAGCTTTAGAGTTGTAACTCATACATTGGTACTAGTAAATAAGTAAGTACTATAAGAAAACAGTGCACGCACCGTTTGTGATGGGTCAATCTCCACCAGCAGGGTCCTCAAATACTCTTCCTGGATAACTATAGGATTACAAGGCTCATCAAGGTTAAAATCTCCGGAACAACATTTTGCAAATCAATGTCAAACAGTGCGTTCATTAATACGGCGGAAAATAACTCTTCGAAACTTTTCGATGTTCAAAATTAATAAATACGAGAAGTTACTTATGCACATAACTTTTTGTTAGAGAAAAATATATTAATAGAACATATCATGATAAAGAAGTTTGCCCTTTCCAAGTTCTCCATTACTAATTTAATTAAATAAATAATAAAAATAAATAAAAATCGTGTCCAAAAATCGATAATAAAGTGAAAAAGCTAGTTTTTATAAGAGGAAATCTAACTTTCTACTTTTATCATTGTGAATGCATTGGTCTGCATCCAAGGACATCCAAGTATTCATTTCTATGGTAACGATGAAAAACCAGCTAAGCCTGAGATTTTCTCCAGTTTCGTCTCTCTCCTTGGTTGGATGAATATCCTCATCACCTCCCTTCCTTTCAGGATACGCCCTTGAGATAACTATCAAGGTGGGACGTGCTCTGCGATTTTTTAATTCCTGAAGTTTCGTCTACAACTGTGGTAGCCACTATAAAAGGCGATGAGGCAACGGGCGCAGTTCTCAACACGTCAGAAAGAAACCTACAGAAGATTTGTTTGTTATCATAGATTAGCGAGATGTCTATGGATTTCCTAGACAACCCTGTTGAGACAACGATAGATGCTGTCCAGCACTGAAGTATATGACGAAGTTGTATAAGAGAGTGCATAGAGTGACTTGTTGAACTATCAACATGCTTATACTCAAATGGTGCTACGGCATTCTTTAGTATAAATATTTGTACCTATTTCTAATAAAATCACAGATTTTAAGCGAAACTCCTTCAAAATATCTTCTAATTTTGTACGTACCTAACTTATTTGCCTTAGGAGAATATGTCCTATATATGTATAAAATAAAAGATTTGATTTTTTCACTGCAGTTTATCGAATATCCAAATGGAATAATTAAAAAAAAGGGCAGGTAAAAATATCCTTTATGAAGTTCAGTCATGGAAAAAGAAAGAAATATACATGTATAGTTCATGAAAAATTCTTGTACCTTCTGGACGTATTCGGAAACATTTCATTCATTTTGAAGTTTGATTAATGGAATATTTTTTATAAATATCGTTCTCGAAAAAAAAAACGTGTATTTAACTGAAATACGGTTAATAGGAATATTTGTGTATTGATTTAAGCAATTAGTAAAGTACTACTAATATATGTAAGTAGCTTCTTCATTTTGATGGAAAACTTTGTGCATATACATCACAATTGAACATTTGAGAGACTTTGTCTCTCTCCTTTTTTGTCACGGTAGTGATTCTTTAAGAAATCCATTTCTAAATAATAGCGATATTTTCCTTTGCAAAGACGCCATCTACTATGGGATCAAAGAATACAAAGCCCATGTCACAAGTGACATTTTCGTGTCACGTAAAATTTTTAGTACTAACCCTGACCATCAGAGGGCGAAAATAGTACGATGTCAGTATCTAACATGTATCAACAAGAATTGGGATTAGGTAGCTAGCAGTCGCTGATTACCAATTGGCAGAAAAGTAGGGATGTACACCGAAATTTAAATGAATTAAAAAGCCGACTGGTTGTCAACGACTGCTAGCTACCTCACATTAAATACTGACATTACAAAGTTGACATCGTACTGCTTTCGCCCTCTAGTTTTTAGGGTAAGTACTGTATTCTTTGCTTTCTGATGCTTGTCCTTTAAGAGCAGTATTCTGTAACTATATAGTATTCTGTAATTATGTAGTATTCTGTAACTAACTAGTTGACACAGCTACAGTATTTTGTAATTATGGGAACTTGGCGTGTCAGAATAACGATATCTAGTATTCACGTGTACGTGAAAAAACGAGAACGCTACATGCGTTCTGGTGCTTATCTTGACTAGATGTTCCTACGGAACTACCACTAGAAGACGAAAAACAACTTGAATCTGTGGGAAATTTTCTAACTCCAAATTAACAAAGCTAATAGGGCACGTTTAAATTGTTGGCACAACACAGCTAATACGTTTTGGACCAAAACTGTAAATGATTTATTTCGGTGTATAGGAAGAATAAATCGATGTAATAAGGAGAAAAAGCAATATTTTTATGAGAGATTAGTTTTTGGGAAAAAAGCTTATTGGCTTTCTACTTGGCCATCGTTATACAAAACATTTGGGAATCTTTCAAACAAAGGAAAGAATTAATCAACACAAAGATTTGTAAATTTTGCACAGAAGTTTCTTTCATATACAAACTGGAAAAAAACTTTTTGGAGTTAATTATTTCCTTTCTTTCTTTGAGAGTTTTAGAATGAAGATAGAGAAGTTGAAAGCCTAATACTTTTTTCCGAAACCTAATAAATATAAATGAATGACTGCCGATTACTATATCAATTCGTCTTCGTCTGTTCTTTCAGATGAGAGCTGCAGACCACGGAACTCATTTCAATTTATACAGAACTCATGAATTACATAATAGTGTGTTTTAGACCTTGGGGCCAAAGACCTCCAAGGGGTCTTGATAACAACAATAGTTAAAAACTTTCCATTCCTTTAATTTTACTGTCAGGTAAAGTCTTTCTTTTTAGTATCATCTCTACTGGACTGCACAGAATAGCTTGTAGAGAGTGAAACCACAGAATGACAGAAATCCTAGCAGAACACCTGTAGAAGAAAACCATGGAGCACTTACAACTTTAGACACATCTGGCGACATTGGAGAATCTCTTTGAATTTAACCTAAATTTATGAATTTGTTTCATTTTAAATTTTTATTTTAAGAATAATTATATTTTTAAATGACTTTTTATCTGAAACCACCAAGGGGATTATTGAATTTGCATCAGTTAGAGGAGTGTGTGAAGCGTCGGCAAATTTTCTATGAAAATATTTGTAGTAGCTCCAAAGATGATCTAAAATTCAATTTGAATGATTTTGAATTTTTGGTGGAAGACAGTGCCTTAGACAGGGCGGGACATTTTTTATTGAGGCTTTTTGCGTACCGTCACAAAAGTTTTCGACACATATTTCTTGAAAATGAACGAAAGTTGCTAGAAATTCGATTAGACTCCTATGATATACATGACATCAAACATTTTCTAAAGAGATTGCTGAAACATTCACTGGACAATCTGAAGAATTGCAATAATGAATTGTTGAATGAGCTGCATGTAGTTTTGGTAAACCTTTCTTCATCTATGTTGAACAAGGGGTTTTTAAACCACATTTTCAGTTATGAACATAAGGCAACATGTGAGCAATACATTTTGAGAGGTGAATATTGATTTAAATGAACTGCAAAAGAAATTAATATATAATGTGTTTTAGTACCATTTCAATATTGCTCTGCCCTAATCCAGAATAGAGAAGTGAATCTGAATGGAGGGTTTGCTGAAATCCCTTGCAATATTTGGAGAATCATTTTATTAACTCTTTTTGATACTTATCTTAAAGCTGTTTTGAACGAAATGAAGTTCAGTCAATGTGTTGATAAATCTCTATCAGATAACAGGATACAAGATATTTTCAAGGAACTCCATTTATCTAACAAAAAATATTTTCAACAGATGAGAGAAAAAAGTAGAACATTCAATATGTCAAAAATCAAGGAAGAAACAGAGATTTTTCCTTTATGTATGTTGCATTTGTACAAAATATTAGATAAAACGAATAGGTTGCCCCATAATGAGAGGTGAGTAGTTAGGAATAGGAGTATCTTCAAAACAAAATGTTTACCATTGAGAGGTGAATTAAACAAATTGTTGGCATATCGTATAAGAAGTAGAAAAGTGCACATTATTCATTCATCACAAACCAGCGTACATATCTTAGGAAGTGCCGAATTTAATATGCCTTCAAATTTTAGGTTTGACTTCAGTCTCTACATGAAAGGAATAGGAGTATCTTTGTTAGATTCCTTGAAATTTTGGGAGACGTTGTACTCTAAAGAACATACCTCCTGTTCCAGATGTACACATAACTGGCAAAATAATGAGAAGCGTTATATTTATGGAATTAGACATCTCTATGGCTTTGAAGGATCTAGAAGAAATTATCAGTCTCGCTCATGCAGATATATTCAGGTGATCAACTCTATTTAACAAACTCAATTTGAGAAAAAAAAAACAGTTTATTACAAATAATCATATATTTGCATAGAGTTACCAAAAAAGGGGCATTTCTTGTGATGTTTATTCATTCAACCTACTCAGGAAAATATCCAGTGGTCATTTTTGTACCATATAAAATAGTCCTCCATTCTGAAAACTGAGAATCTTTGTGGAGTATTAATATGAGAGTCGATATTGACTTTCAATTGAAATCAAAATAATTACCTCTCTTAATGGTCTGGTTTCGGTTGCCCAATCCAACTGTGAAGGAAAATTGGGAAACCTCTATACAGAAAAATGTGAAAATCTTCCAAAGAAACGAGACAGCGAATAATTTTAAAATAAATCCTTTACAAGGATGTGTTCACACACAAACTGTCTTTGCTTGCCCGAAGATACACCTGAAGAAGTATCGTATAGTGAAACATATGTTTAGTGAAAACCTCACAAACTTTTTCTTGAATATGTTATGGATTTTCATCATGTATAATTTGCTTTCAGAATAAAAATTTGGGGCCCGTAGAAGAGGGTGGTTGTCCGTTCCGGCATTTTGACGATTCTAATTTGAGAAAAGTTTTAAAATCACTGTTGCCCAGCAATCCAGATGAGGTGGAAGTTATGATTCACAAGAGAAATGAAGACCCTAGCCTATCCTGTAAACTGTTTTCTGATGTAGTACTCAGAAAAATTACTGGAAAAGTTGTCGAGAGGGATGTTACAATTGAGAGTCCAGTACATTATTACTTTTCCATGAAGAAGCAATTGGAGCTGGCAGCGGAGAGATAGAAGATTGGTGCAGAGAGTGGATTTCAAAGGTATGGACAATTAGTGATTGCATAAATTTTTTTGTCAACGCTTTAGCAACAAAACTTTCGCTTCCAAATTTATATATAGACTAATTGTCCGTATCTTGTGAGGATGGCTACATGGAACTAGGTAGAAAAATCTCCACAGAAAAAGTAATAATTATTTATTAATAATTTTAACATCACCGCAATAATTAATTACAACTGTGATAATATCGGTAATTTTTGATAGGTATTTTGGGAAAATTTTGATTCTCTAATTGATATTTGCAAAACAATGAAATGCTTTTTCAGCACTTTTTCCATAATACCTATCTTTTGATCACACTTTTGATATTTTATTGTAAAATATATTTTTTTAGTATGCCTTAACTCTATACACTTAAAATTTTATGTATTAGAATCAGTTTTTACATGATTTGTAAAATATAAACACTCAGAATAGTTAACAATGATATTGGAATATAATTTTTTTAAACTTTCTATGGCAATTTGGAACAAATATTTTACATATTAAAAGTATCACGATTTTGATGGTTACGCAACCGTATTTGCCTTATGCATTACAAGTATGACTACTCTAGCAAGTAATGCATTTTTCTCAATTATTATGCTTGCCCACAATACTGAAGACCTAATTGAAAAGATTAAAGTAACATTTATATTTTAGAACATTATTATTATTTTAGAACATTATTATTTTAGAACAGCACACAGTTAATGAAAAATATTTCGATTATATTTGTTATTTATCCATGCCTAGTTACTTTAATGATGAATAATGATTAGAATAAAATGAAAAAAGCACAGAAGTTGACGAAGGACAATTTGAATTGAATTAAACGGTTCCTGTATTTATTTTATTTGCTCATCACTTTACTAGACCTATAAAGCAAGTGTAAAATAAAAGAAAAATATTCAAATTATGACAAAACATTTTTAGTAATTGATTCAGATATATTTTTTGAACACCTAGTTGACCCTTTTTATACTTTAACGAGCTTTATACAGGGTGTAACACAAGTACGTTGAAATATTCAAGTGACGTATTCCTGAGACAATATTAAGAAAAAAAGTCTGTATGAACTTGTGTCCAAAAATGCTTCGTTTCAGAGAAACGTGGGTGTCGACATTGAATTTTTTTGTTCGCTTTTTGAAAATAACTCTCGCAAAAAATAAGTTATTTGCACGAAATTCGGTACACAGGGTTTCTTTGACGTGGGAAATCATAATTTCGTATTAATTTTCATGTAACACCTAGAGGGCGCTGCGTACGCTGTCGTTATTTATTTCAAATTGCTCTAACTTTTTTGACAGTAAACTTTTGGTACTTTTCATGAAATAAACTTATTCCCACACCTTTTCCAAGTAAAAAAGGTATACCGAAAGTATAGTACCAATAAATGATTATAATCATGTTCTCAGTTATATTATACCAACAAATGATATACTTGGGGAATTTGAAACTTTGAATATGTGCGAGTTAAAAAAGATAATTTTTTCCCTCAAGAAAAATAATACAGATGACAATGGAATTAATCTGAATATAATCAAGTTAACATTTG